>JAQIUQ010004494.1:342500-375952 GCA_030378365.1 Hybognathus amarus
GCTAATAATATAAAATTAAGATAATTGTACAAAATTTAAATTCAACAGTGCAACAACATCTGGTACAAATTGATCAAACTCGAACAAAAATTCTATGTCGAACAGGACGTATTTATTTCTGCAATGCAAAGAACACAGACAGAATCCAATCATATAATAAGGAATTTACTATACAGCTCAAAATGTACTTAGTTTTACCTTTATTTATGGTAAATTGATTTTAAAAAAATTCCATTTTTGATGATAAAACCAGAAAAACGTAATCCAGAAAAATCAAAACAGAAAACAGAATTTGGAGAAAAAATAAAACACATTTCATTGGAATCTATAATTGTTTAAAATGTCATAAATTAATAAATTGTTAATGTTTTGTGAATTGAGTTGTTTAGGCATTATTTTTTAAGCTTATAATTAATCAATTAAAAAAGTAATCCAAAGAAGTGTGAAGAGAAAAGTGTGTTCTCGGTGTGTGATGGTCTGATCTCGGTGTGTGATGGTGTGTTTTCGGTGTTTGATGGTGTGTTCTCGGTGTGTGATGGTGTGTTCTCGGTGTGTGATGGTGTGTTCTCGGTGTGTGATGGTGTGTTCTCGGTGTGTGATGGTGTGTTCTCGGTGTGTGATGGTCTGTTCTAGATGTGAGATGGTCTGTTCTCGATGTGTGATGGTGTGTGATGGTGTGTTCTCGGTGTGTGATGGTCTGTTCTAGATGTGTGATGGTCTGTTCTCGATGTGTGATGGTGTGTGATGGTGTGTTCTCGGTGTGTGATGGTCTGTTCTCGATGTGTGATGTGTGTGATGTGTTCTCGGTGTGTGATGGTCTGTTCTCGGTGTGTGATGGTGTGTTCTTGGTGTGTGATGGTCTGTTCTGATGTGTGATGGTGTGTTCTCGTGTGTGATGGTCTGTTCTCGGTGTGTGATGGTCTGTTCTCGATGTGTGATGGTGTGTGATGGTCTGTTTCGGTGTGTGATGGTGTGTTCTCGGTGTGTGATGGTCTGTTCTCGATGTGTGATGGCTGTCGATGTGTGATGGTGTGTGATGGTTGTTCTCGGTGTGTGATGGTGTGTTCTCGGGTGTGTGATGGTGTGTTCTCGGTGTGTGATGGTCTGTTCTCGATGTGTGATGGTGTGTGATGGTGTGTTCTCGGTGTGTGATGGTGTGTTCTCGATGTGTGATGTGTGCAGTGTGTGATGGTGTGTTCTCGGTGTGTGATGGTGTGTTCGGTGTGTGATGGTGTGTTCTCGGTGTGTGATGGTGTGTTCTCGATGTGTGATGGTGTGTTCTCTGTGTGTGATGGTGTGTGATGGTGTGTTCTCGGTGTGTGATGGTGTGTTCTCGGTGTGTGATGGTGTGTTCTCGGTGTGTGATGGTCTGTTTGATGTGTGATGGTGTGTGATGGTGTGTTCTCGGTGTGTGATGGTGTGTTCTCGGGTGTGTGATGGTGTGTTCTCGGTGTGTGATGGTGTGTTCTTGATGTGTGATGGTGTGTGATGGTCTGTTCTCGGTGTGTGATGGTGTGTTCTCGGTGTGTGATGGTGTGTTCTCGGTGTGTGATGGTCTGTTCTCGATGTGTGATGGTGTGTGATGGTGTGTTCTCGGTGTGTGATGGTGTGTTCTCGGTGTGTGATGGTGTGTTCTCGGTGTGTGATGGTGTGTTCTCGGTGTTTGATGGTGTGTTCTCGGTGTGTGATGGTGTGTTCTCGATGTGTGATGGTGTGTGATTGTGTGTTCTCCGTGTGTGATGGTGTGTTATCGGTGTGTGATGGTGTGTTCTCGGTGTGTGATGGTCTGTTCTTGATGTGTGATGGTGTGTGATGGTGCTGTTCTCGGTGTGTGATGGTGTGTTCTCGGTCTGTGATGGTGTGTTCTCGGTGTGTGATGGTCTGTTTTTCGATGTGTGATGGTGTGTGATGGTCTGTTCTCGGTGTGTGATGGTCTGTTATTGCTGTGTGACGGTGTGTTCTCGGTGTGTGATGGTCTGTTCTCGGTGTGTGATGGTGTGTTCTCGGTGTGTGATGGTCTGTTCTCGGTGTGTGATGGTGTGTTCTCGGTGTGTGATGGTGTGTTCTTGGTGTGTGACGGTGTGTTCTCGGTGTGTGACGGTGTTTTCTCTTGTGTGTGACGGTGTGTTCTCGGTGTGTGATGGTCTGTTCTTGGTGTGTGATGGTGTGTTCTTGGTGTGTGATGGTGTGTTCTCGGTGTGTGATGGTGTTTTCTCGATGTGTGATGGTGTGTTCTTGGGGTGTGTCGGTGTTTTCTCTTGTGTGTGACGGTGTTTTCTCAATGTGTGACGGTGTGTTCTCGATGTGTTTTTGCTGCAGAGCTCATGTGATGCATGAATATCTCCCAGTGATGTAAGTCTTCATCAGACTCACTCACTTTTGCCATTTTATTAGTTTCTTTGGATAAAGATTTATTCATAAATATTTATTAGAAGGACATTCATAGTCTGCAGGTTTTGTGCTCTTTTTAAACTTTGAATGATGAAAAAAGTTGAGCTAACTTAAAAAATAAGGCAGCCTTACACTCTCACATTTATAAGTAACCTAATTATAAGTTACCTAATTTATAAGTTAACTAATTCTCTATAATTAAAATCAACTTAAATATTTTGGTCATCTAATCTTTTGCTCTTATCTTGTGATTGGTTGCCTTATTTTTTCAAGTTGGCTCAACAAGTTTTTCTAGTTGCCTTGACGAGTTAAAGCTACTGTTACTCGTAATATTTAATATTTAAGTTGACTTTACTTGAAGCGAAATCACTTTTTTTACAGTTATTATATTACATATGTTTATTTACATATATATATTTAGTGTTTTATTTATCATCAGTATTTTATTACCAGCATTATTTACATGTATAATATTTTATACAATATTGTTATTTGACATATTATCAGTGTTATTATATTATCATTATTTACATTCATTTATTTGTGCTCGTTTTAAAGTGTAATGAGGGGTTTTTGAGCGAAATGTATATATTTGATTAATATGTGTGTTTGGCTCATGAACACATGTTTGTAGGCTCGTTCAGTATCTCTGCTGTGGTTATGATCAAAACTAACACAAACTGATCACATGCACATCACATGGTCATGTGACGCGTTCGGCTCACCTCAGATCAGTCTTAGGTTCATAGATTGTATTTAGTATTGTCAGACTCATTTCACGTGTGTATAGCACCTTGAGCTGCTGTCATAACAAACAGACTAAAGTGTCTTCATGATGAAGCGGCCAGTGATGGCGATGATGATGTCACAAACATGCGCAGACGCTTGTGTTGTCCGTCATTCTCTCTCTCTGCCCGGCTGCAGAAAAGAGGAGGGTGAGGAGGAAAGTCCGGTCACAGAGTCAGGCTCAGATGATGATGATGATGATGAAGAGGAGGGGGAAATTAATCCTTCTAGTGTCAGTGTCATCAGGTATTTCAGTGCAGGCCGTGTTGGCTCTGGAGTCTCTGTTCAGTCAGCTTTCACACAGTCTTCCCTCTGACCTCGAGTCCTGGAACCCTTTAAACACACTCTCTGTGTCTCACACTGATGATGTCAGAGGAAATGATGTGCTCCACTGCTCACGCCTCCTCTAGGAGCCCTGACACACTCTGTAAAACAAGTGCTTAATTACAAATCTAGCATTTCTTACTTGATATATGCAGTTTAGTCATTAATGTCTTGTATATAACCTCATATTACCCAGACTACACCTGGGCACATATACTGTCTCTATCCTTGTGTTTTCAGACTAATTATCCTGCTGGTCATACTGTTATATATCAGTATATTAGATCTGTAATTCTGTATTATCAGCATTATTATATTATATTATATTATCGGTATATTATATTATATTATATCATTTAATATATTATCAGTATTATATATTATTTGCATAAATATATATTATGTATTTTATTATTATACATTATGCTATACTATACTTATACTTTCAGTATATTATCTGTAATATGAATAATTTACACACCTTTGTTTAAACACACACACACACACACTATATATATATATATATATATATATATAATGTATTATTTGTACATAAATAAAATATTAATATAATAAATAATATATATATATATATATATATATATATATATTATCAGTATTATGTATGTAAATACTTATATAAATGATTATGTTATTATATATATATATATGATCAGTTGATTGACACACAGAAGGCTTTAATCGGTCATTATTAACGTGTTTGTGGTGGGTTGGATGTCTTTAACACTGTTTCCCAGAGCCAGTATATATAAGCATAATAAAGCACTAGTCACTGTGTGTTTTACCCATGATGCTCGTGTTCAGCGGCGCCGACAGTAAATCAGAGCACTGTGACCAACACACACCTGAGGAAGAGGAGGAGCAGAGGAAGGCCACGCCCCCTCCTGACTCCGCCCAGCCGTCTCTCCTGGCCAATCTGCTCGCGCGCCGCAAATCCACCGTCACTGTGCCACCGTCCAATCAGATCAGCCCTCCGCTGCGAAGCTCCGCCCACCTGCCGGACCTGCCTCACTCACCGTTCTTCCTCTTCTCCTACGATGTGGAGGAGAAACCAGAGGAGAACAGCAGGTAGACGCTTCAGCCACGTGTCCCATGATGCAACAGTCTCTAACCCCGTCACCTCCCTCTGCACCTGCGCACGCGTGTCTCTGGACCAATCAGAGCGAGTTCTCACAGATTCACCCAACTCTTCCTCTTCTGCCTGACACTGTCACTTCACTGCTATTCTCTGACTCCACTGGCTGAGATCTGATCTTCTTTTAAACACAAACTCACGTCACTTTCAACAGATTCTCAGTAAACGAGACTTAACATCTTCTGTCGTTTCGCTTCTGATGGAAATGCATCTCGATTTCAGAATGTTTCGATTTGTGTGCTGGAAAACAAGATGGAAAAACTGAGGAAGAGTGTGATTTTGTTCTTCTGTGTCACATTAGGGCAGTGAAAGGGTTGTGTGTGAACGCACAAGAACATGTTTGACTTCTATATGAGCTCTAATGACTTCATCTGTGTGTGTGTGTGTGTGTGTGTGTCTCAGGTCATGTTCTGCTGCAAGTGCTCCATCTACACCTACCAAACAACAGAATGAACGGTGAGTTCACACACACACACACACACACACACACTGAAATGATTGAAATTGAAATATTCCCTCACTTTAAATAATTTGAGTGTTCATCTGAGGACTTTTGTCGCACTTGAATTAAAAAATTTAAAGGATTCGAGGAGTTTTATGATTGAAATGTAGAAAGTCGCGAACGCTTGTCTCGGCCGATCTGACCCCCTCAGGA
Organism: Hybognathus amarus; assembly: GCA_030378365.1. Taxonomy (NCBI): domain Eukaryota; kingdom Metazoa; phylum Chordata; class Actinopteri; order Cypriniformes; family Leuciscidae; genus Hybognathus; species Hybognathus amarus. The sequence goes on from JAQIUQ010004494.1 coordinate 347,813, forward strand.
ACACGTGTAACATGACGAATACAAAACCTAAAACTGCTCAAAACAACTTTACCAAACAATGATTTTATAATGTCTAATGTGTATGTGTGTCTGTTTCTGAATGTGTGTGTGTGTGTCTCTCTCTATGTGTGTCTCTGTATGTGTGTGTGTTTGTGTGTCTGTATCTGTGTGTGTGTCAGGCCTCCTCTCGGAGGCCTCCTCTCGTCCTCGTACCGGCAGCATCAGGAGTCTCTGGCGGCGGAGAGAGAGAGACGTCGGGTCGAGCGAGAGGAGCGACTGCAGAGGATCGAGAGAGAGGAGCGCAACCGACAGAGGTTTAACAACACAACATCCTCTCACGCATACACAACTATACCATACAGACGACCTGTTCTTCACACGTGTGTGTGTGTGTGTGTGTGTGTGTGTGTGCAGTCGGGATTATGTGTCCAACATGGAGGAAGCCCGACACGCTCGAGATGAGAGGTGAGTTTACTCCCAGACTACCTGAATATTCATATTTAGTCAGTGATTATGAAGTCTTGAGTGTGTGTGTGTGTGTATGTGTACCTACTTAACTTTATTTTGGGTAAGATTTGTACCCAGAAGTGAACAAAACCTCCTTAAGGAACGTCCTCATTTATAAATCTGGTTAATTAATTTTTTTTTTAAATATAAAACTGCAGAAGGGTGTGTGTGATGGGTCGGGTTAGTGTGTGTGTGTGTGTGTGTGTGGTGACTGATGTCACATCTTGAACAGGTTTAGACTGATTTCCCTCCTCAACCTTTTTTTAACCCACTTCTCCTGAAATCTAAACATTCCCCTCGCTCTCCTGTGTGACCGAAAACACATAGCATGAGTGTGTTTCCTCTGACGGATGTGTGTGTGTGTCAGGTTTAAGACGGCGGAGCGACTGGCCACGGAGGAGTTTGAGCGAGAGCGACGTGCGTTCGGCACCTCGAGGTCTCAGCCTCACTCTGAGCCTGACTGACACCTGTCAATCATCCCGCAGTGCCACGCCCACCTCTGTGACATCACTGGATGAGCAGGACACGCCCCCTGAACCAGGTAAATCCCCTGACACACACTGATTACAGAATATAATCAATCAGTGTGAGCGAGCGGGTAGTGTGTGTGTGAGTGAGTGTGTGAGTGAGTGTGTGTGTGTGATAGAGAGAGACGGTTGTTTGCAGGATGTTTTCTGTGTGTCAGCTGCTGAAGTGTTTCATGGGTTCTGCACATGTTGGACAGTAAACACTTTAAACACTAGTAAGAAACTGTCTTCAGATCAGTGTGTGCTGTGTTCAGTTTATATCACACTTTTATATCAAGCACTGGTGGAGGAGATAATTACATGTTTTGTTATAAATTTACTTTATTAACTTAGTAGTGGTGCAAGGCTCATATAAATATACAGTATAAGTGTAATTTTGAAGTGCAGCGGCAGACGTGTGTAAAGAGGTCGTGTCGTGTTTGGAAAAAGCAAAGAGAAAACAACTGTTCTGAAGTCAGTGTGTCTTTGTTTCACTGCTTTAAAAGGACTCAGTCATGAGCACTGATACTGTAACCTTTATATCACCACACACACACTTCACAAACACACGCACTCAAACTTACACTCACTCACTCACACACACAAACACACACTCTCTCTCTCGTTGACACACACAGGTGTGTTTCCTGTTCATATTCGGGACACAGAGGCCAGTGTGAAGGACCTTATAATGCAGGAGATGCTGGAGTCACACACACACACACACACACTCACTGACTAGAAGTCTGGAGTGATTATGATTTGTTGATTTTTATGAAATATTTTTGTTATTTAAATCATCTGTTCTCTATGTGAATATACAGTAAAGTGTCATTTATTCCTGTGATCAAAGCTGAATTTATCATCATTACTCCAGTCTTCAGTGTCACATGATCCTCCAGAAATCACTCTAATATGAGGATCTGATGCAGTTTTACTGTAGTTCTGATCCAGTAAACACAGCCTGGTCGAGCAGAAGACATTTTTTGTTTAAATTAAGGAATACCTTTGACTGCTAGTGTACAGACTATTTACTGCAGCAGTGTGTGTGTGAGTGTGTGTGTGTGTTATTTTGAACACAGCAGATTTGAATCCTCCACTGACCTTCTCCACAGACATCAATGATCTAGAACCGGATGTGGAGACGAAGTCTAGAACCGGAGGAGAAGCAAACAGAACCCGGAGAAGAAACGGAACAGGAAGTGGAGGAGAGAAGTGCTGAACAGGAAGTGGGCGGAGCCGAGGAGCAGGTTGAGGAGAGCGGGGAGGGGGTCGGAACAGGAAGTGGGTGGGGCCACAGAGCAGGTTGAAGAGGAAGGGGAGGAGTCTGAGCGGGAAGCTCCTGATGGAGAAGCGGAGGACAGTGGGATCCTGAGCGATAAAGAACGACAGAACGAGGAGGTGAACGAGAAGGTAGACTGCTCCGCCTCCAGCATCTCGTCCGCCAGCAGCACACTGGAGAGGGAGGATCGCGCGAGGCCGGTGAGGCCACACACACTCATATCGGCACACACACACTATACAGCACACTCCTATACGCACCTTCACTTTCATACGCATGACATGATGCAAATGTGTACATGAAATCATAACTGAACTGTCAGTTGTAGAAATTATTACTGCATCTAAAAGTTTTATTGCAAATAATTAAAAAAAAATATATAATACAATATAGTTCAATATGTGTTTTATATACAGTATATATCTCTAAATAAAATTTTTTTATATATGTGTATATACACAATGCAATTTAAAAATGAATATAAAATAAGTGCATTTGAAAATGCTAAACTATAAAAATGTCAAATTTAAAGTTAATTAAAAATCTAAAATATAAGTAGTACAAATGATTTCTGCATCTAAAACTTTAGAGTTGTAAAGTTTTATTTAAAAAAATTTTAATACAATATAATTCAATATGTTTATATATATATATATTCATTTATATCATTTATATATAAAATGATATATGAGAAATCGAAAATATACAGATAAAAGTATATTTGTTAATGCTAAACTGTAAACATTTAAAGTTAACTAAAAATCTAAAATATTCAAGTAAAATTAAAATTTGACATTAACAAATGTGATATGTATTAAATATTTTGAATCATATTTATATGTAATCTAATTAAAATTAAATATGAAAGATTGAAGTAATTAATATTATTTAATTTAATTTATAAATTAAATATATGAAATGAATTAAATATAAAAAATGTAAACAGTGAGATAAAAAGACATTTGAAAATGCTAATCTATAAAAATCAATGCAACTAAAATTTAAAGTTCATTAAAATGATTAAATATTCAAATAAAATTAAAATAGTTAATATCACGAGATAATATATTATACATAAATATTAAAATTTATATAAATTATTATATGTAAATGTACAGATGAAGATGTTTTAAGTTAATATAAATATACACAATTAAATATATTATTAAATAAGAAAATATTGCATATGAAAATGCTGAACTATAATAAACAGTTTCCAGAGTCTCTACACTGATGTTGAGTAAAACGCAGGGAAATGTATTTACACACGTGAGAACGTGAGCAGAAGAAGAGAAAGACTGAATAAAAGAAGAATATGATGTGTGTGTGTGTGTTTGCTGCAGGTCAGTGGTCTCAGAGCGGCGGCGTGAATGAACAGCGAAACAAGATCCTCGACAGCAAACTCTTCATGCTGGACATGCTCTACTCGCAGAGCAAAAAGCCCTCGGAGGAAGAGGAGGACGAAGAGGAGCCGAGCGAAGAGAAGGAGCCGAGCGACGGAAGAGAGAAAGAGCGTGAGGATCTGTTAGCGTCGACGCAGGCCGACAGCGTTAGCACGACTGACGGAGACCAGCGAGGCGAGACCCAGAGCAACGTGCGGGCGTTCGCCGAAGCGCTTCGGAGAGCTGGTGAAGGGTCTCAGTTCTCCACCAATAGAAACGCAGGCACCTCCTCCTCCTCCTGTGAAGAAGGAGTCGGACTGCATATGGGACCAGCTGATGGGCGAGTCCACGAGACCTGCGCATCGGAGACATCCGACTTCACCGACCTCATAGACGAGGACGATCAGGACGTCCTGGACTCTGGGAGTTTAATGAGCTCTGGAGATCTGCTGGCTCCGCCCCTCCTCCGCCCTGCCCCTTTAACCTCCCCGCTCCGCCCCCAATGTTCGCCTGCCAGGCCCCACCCCCTCCCATCTCTAGTATCCGCGTGCCGCCGCCCCCTCCCTGCTCTCTCCGGCCAGGCTCCGCCCCCTCCTCAGCAGGAGGCGGAGCTAACGCCGCTCTACCAGAAGAGGAAGAAGACCATCCGGTTGTTCTGGAGTGAAGTCCGGCCCGCCGACTGGATCTGCCGAAACCACAGGCGGAGCCAGGAGTCGCTCTGGTCCCGACTGGAACCGGTCAAAGTCGACACCGCTGAAACTCGAGCTTCTGTTCGAGAGCAAATCCAAGGGAGATGCCCGCGGCTAAGGTGAGTGGGAAATATAACTGTGTGTGTGTGTGACATAATTAATACTGTGACAATTTCATTTTATACATTTAACCCACTTTATTACTGTTAGATGTAAGTCAGGGGTATTTTAGTAAATCATTTATTTTTATTTTAATCAATTTATTTATTTAGTTTATTTTTTAATTATTTAGTTTTACTTTATTTCAACCAATATTATTTATTTTAGTTTGATCAATTTTATTTTAGTAAAATTTCAGTATTTTGATTTTTTAATAATATTTATTTATTTTAATTTAATTAATTAAAATTAATTTTAATTAATTTTAATTTAATTAATTTAAATTAATAAATAAATTCAATTGTATTTTAATTTTCTTTTCTTAAAAAAATATATTTTCTTTAAATCAATGTATTTTAATCTAATTTATTATGTATTTCATATATATTTAAATAAAACTGTATTTATGTAAATATATATTTTTATTGGAATCACATTGATCTAGTTAGTTTACTCTTATCTTTATATAGCCCAGTTTGAGTCAGTGGTGTGACAGCTGTGATGTCAGATTATATGTGTGTGTTGAACAGAAAACGGCAGCGGACGGGAAGCGGCAGGAGATTATCATCCTGGATTCCAAACCGCAGTAACTCCATCAACATCGGCCTGACGGTCCTTCCTTCCGCCGCGCACCATCAGAACCGCCATTCTGAACTTCGACGAGTATGCGCTCAACAAAGAGGGCATCGAGGTGCAGGAACTCCCACATTTGTTACATTGCATATTGAGACTGAATATTTAGAATGTGACCTTTCTGAGTGAATAAAAAAAGGATATGTCAGAATGTTACATTTCCCAGTGAAACTGAATATTTAGACTATAAGATTTTTGGAATATTTAGAATGTTAGATTGTTACATTTTGAGTAAAACAGAATATTTAAGAATGTAACCTTTCTGAGTAACACTCTCTCTCTCTCTCGCTGTAGAAAATCCTACGATGATTCCCACGGAGGAGGAGACGCAGAGGATCCAGGAAGCTCAGCTGTTGAATCCTGATATTCCGCTGGGAAGCGCGGAGCAGTTCCTCCTGACGCTGTCCTCCATCAGCGAGCTCTCGGCACGCCTGCAGCTCTGGGCCTTTAAACTCGACTATGAAGCCACTGAGAAGGTGAGGCATCCTTTCATCCGTTCATCTTTTCATCCGCTCATCCCTTCATCTGCTCACCCATTCATCCGTTCATCCACTCATTCCGCTCATCCGTTCATTGTCTCATCCATTCATCTGTTCATCCGTTCACCCTTTCATCCGCTCATCCCTTCATCTGCTCACCCATTCATCCGTTCATCCACTCATCGCTCATTGGTCGATCCGCTCATCCATTCATCTGTTCATCCGTTCACCCTTTCATCCGCTCATCCATTCATTCGTTCATCTGCTCATCCATTCGTCCGCTCACCCGTTCATCCGCTCACTCTGTGTCAGAGCGCCACTGGAACTAAGGGAGGAGAAGTGGCACAAGCATTTATCAGGTTCTAAAGTCTCTTCTGCTCATCAAGGCTGCATTTATCATGTCAGAAATACAGTAAAACAGTGAAATATTATCCCAGCTTAAATCATCTGTTCTCTATGTGAATATAGTGTAATTTATTATGTAATTAATCTAAGCTGAATTTATCATCATTACTCCAGTCTTCAGTGTCGCATTGATCCTCCAGAAATCACTCTAATATGAGGATCTGATGATCAAGACTGTTGTGGAAATTTTTGTACCTAGATCTTAAATAATAATTAAAGTACAATGAAGATCTCTAAAGGCATAAGTATACATGTTTATTTCTTGCAAGAAAGGCAGTTCCCACACAGACAGAGTCTGATATGAGAAGGGCAAAGAGCTTCCCATTTTACAGAGTTTATATACAAAAGATCACCCTCCAAAATGTACCCCCTCCTCTCGTTTCAGTTCCCCTTAATCACACATGTCTCGCACTTTGTCTTGTTAGTTTAACTTTCTGTCCTTTTGCCCTGGCCTGTCTGACCTATTTGCAATTTCCCTGACACATCATTTTCTGAGAAGGCACATATATTGTTCAAAACATCTCTATGTGAAACAAGAAAACATCTATGTTTATGAAACACACAAGAATATGTTCAAAAAGTAAAGATACATAAAAAGATAAGATAATATGAAAGATAATATGACTGGTTCTTCATTTACTGCCTCTTCTGTTACTAGGTAATGATTACTTCATAGATGTCAGGTTCAAACGTAGTCATCTGTCTGGTTCCATTTCTCATATTTGTTATTTATACACACAATCAGGTGCTTGACACACACACACATTTATCTAAAGTACAGATTGTCTTTGAGTACATTGTCTCAGAGATTTAGCTGTTTAAATGAGGTCAACTGATAATCCATGGTTAGATTAATATTCAGTTTGAAATTTCCCTTACAAGACACATTTATGATTATTATCAGTGTTGGAAACCGCTCATATTAATATGGAAACTGTGCTACTTTTTATTTTTCAAGGCTATTTGTTGAATAGGAAGTTCAAAAGAACAGCATTTATTTGCAATAGAATTGTTTGTAACATTTTAAATGTCTTAATTGTCACTTTTGATCAATTTAATGCATCCCCGATTAATAAAAGTATTAATAAACAGTAGTACATGCAACTATATTCTACTACAAATTGACAATTCTTTCTAAAATGAATTGACAAAAGTGCTACTTAAATGCAGTTAAACGCAAGGTTATTATAGTTAACAATGTAAAACCATTAAAAAAACATTTAGTGACTTAAAATATTTAATAATAAAATTAATGTATGTTAATTTAAGCTAGTCACCAAGGAAACATTTCCCATTTTCATTTAGTTTAACGATGTACTCAATAACTAAAATTGTAAAAATATGAAAAAAAAACTATATTAAGACATATTAAAAGAAAAAAACTCAAGGGCATTTTAACACGCGGGTCTATGGGATTGAATCTCATTTGCAGCGCCTCTAGTGGCCAGTGGAGGAGCTGCAGTCTAACTCACTCAGTGTTGATTCAAGAGAGACGGGAAGGTCACCGATCGATTTGCCGCTCATCAACAGCTCAGTTAATTACCGATGCAATGTTTCCGCTCTGACAGGAAGTGGCTGAGCCGTTACAGGACCTGAAGGAGGGCATGGATCAGCTGGAGAAAAACAAAACGCTACGGGTTATCCTGTCCACTCTGCTCGCCGTCGGAAACTTCCTGAACGGCTCCAACGTGAGGTTTAACATCGACACACACTTAACGGTGCACTGTGTACGTTTCAGCGTATCTAGTGGTGAGGATGCAAATTGACAACCAATGAGCTTTCTTTACAAAGATGAAGAAATTAGGTTTACTTAGTCAGTAAAACCATATGCTATTGCGAATATTATTGTGACATCATTCGTGTCAGTGTTTTATTGGCTTCTTTACAACACAGTGAAGGAACACGTTTGTTATCACTGGCTGATATTGCAGATCCTCCTAAATATTACACACTGCACCTTTAAATATTCCATTCGTTTGTGTTTATCATTGTCATTATATTACAGAGGTTCTGTGAGGTTTGCAGTGAGTCGTGATGTGTGTGTGTGTGTGTACAGGCGAAAGGCTTCGATCTGAGTTATCTGGAGAAGGTTCCTGAGGTGAAGGACACGGTGCACAAGCAGTCTCTCCTGCATCACGTCTGCGGCCTCGTGGTGGAGAACTACCCCGACAGCACCGACCTGTACTCCGAGATCGGGGCCCTCACGCGCTCCGCCAAGGTGCGACACACACACACACACACACACGTGCTTTACTGACTGTTTAACATGTTTCTAAAGCTGTGATGAATGTTCTGGAGACTGATGGTCTTTTGCATGAACCTAAAACCATTTAGAACAATATATATATATATATATATATATATGAGTGACAGCTGTCACACTGTCCGGTCGACGTGTGTGTCGTTCTGCAGGTGGATTTCGATCAGCTGCAGGAGAGCCTGACCCAGATGGAGTGGCGCTGCAAAGCATCGTGGGATCACCTTAAAGTCATCGCGAAGCACGAGATGAAGCCGGCGCTGAAGCAGAAGATGTCGGACTTCCTGAAGGACTGCGCCGAGAGGATCATCATCCTGAAGATCGTGCACCGCCGAGTCATGAACAGGTGAGGTCTAGCGCATGACGTCACTGTGATCATTAGCAGAGCTTCCTGTGACTCCAGTCCTGTCCGAATGGGCATCTCAGGGATCATCACGGACAGCGGTGTAAAGATTACGGAGACTAAGCTTCTGTAAAAAGGTCTGGGAAAATGAGCTCAGGTGATGCTAGTCCCGCGCGGATAGACCCGCTGTGCGTAAATATTCCGTCATTTCCTGTTTAAAAGTAGTTTTCCGCGTTTTTCGAAGTGTGGAGGCGCTTAATGGCGCTTTTGAGACAGCGGGACACAAAACTCACGTGTTTCTCACACACACACCGTTCAGATCTGAGAGAAGAGCGAACGCACTGGTTTAGCGTTAGCTAATGCTTATTACCAACATATACAATCTGAAGTTTATTAATACATGGTTCGACCAGGACATAACTGTTCTATATATATAAATACAGGTTATATGTGTGTGTGCACGTGATATCAGGAAGCAGTGTGACACACACATGACGGCGGTGTGTAACTCGAGTTACTCTGACTCTTCTGCGGGTTTAATCCCCGTGCGATTGGCCGTTACAGATGTTACATGACATCACTCCAGCTCATGTGTGTGTGCTGCTGTTATACGTCTGATGTCCGGGATATTGAATGATGACTCTGGTTTCCGCGGCAGGTTTCACTCGTTCCTGCTGTTCCTGGGTCAGCCGGCCCACAGCGTGCGGGACATGAGTGTGACGCGCCTCAGTAAGATCATCAGCGAGTTCGCGCTGGAGTACCGGACTCACACGCGACCGGGTCCTGCAGCAGAGGCAGAAGAGGGCCGATCACAGAGAGAGGAACAAGACGCGCGGGAAGATGATCACAGACCTCGGCACACCGGTGAGCTACACACACACACACACACACACACATCTCTGACACCGGTGAGCTCCACACACACACACATCTCTGACACCGGTGAGCTCCACACACACACACACACACATCTCTGACACCGGTGAGCTCCACACACACACACATCTCTGACACCGGTGAGCTCCACACACACACACATCTCTGACACCGGTGAGCTCCCACACACACACACACATCTCTGACACCGGTGAGCTCCACACACACACATCTCTGACACTGATTATTCAGTGGTGTGGGTCAGAGCTAGAGTTCTGATTATTCAGTGGTATGGGCGGGGCTAGAGTTCTGATTACTCAGTGATGTGGGCGGAGCTTAGAGTTCTGATTATTCACTGATGTGGGTGGAGCTTAGATTTCTGATTATTCAGTGATGTGGGTGGAGCTAGAGTTCTGATTATTCACTGATGTGGGTGGAGCTAGAGTTCTGATTATTCAGTGATGTGGGTGGAGCTAGAGTTCTGATTATTTCAGTGATGTGGTCAGGGCTAGAGTTCTGATTACTCAGTGATGTGGGCGGAGCTCGAGTTCTGATTATTCACTGATATGGGTGGAGCTAGAGTTCTGATTATTCAGTGATGTGGGCGGAGCTAGAGTTCTGATTATTCAGTGATGTGGGTGGAGCTAGAGTTCTGATTATTCGAGTGATGTGGGTGGAGATAGTGTTCTGATTATTCAGTGATGTCGGTGGAGATAGTGTTCTGATTATTCAGTGATGTGGGTGGAGCTAGAGTTCTGATCATTCAGTGATGTGGGTGGAGCTAGAAGTTCTGATTATTCAGTGATGTGGGTGGAGCTAGAGTTCTGATTATTCAGTGATGTGGGTGGAGATAGTGTTCTGATTATTCAGTGATGTCGGTGGAGATAGTGTTCTGATTATTCAGTGATGTGGGTGGAGCTAGAGTTCTGATCATTCAGTGATGTGGGTGGAGCTAGAGTTCTGATTATTCAGTGGTGTGGGTGGAGCTAGAGTTCTGATTATTCGGTGATGTGGAGCGGAAGCTTAGAGTTCTGATTATTCAGTGATGTGGGTGGAGCTAGAGTTCTGATTATTCAGTGATGTGGGTGGAGCTAGTTCTGATTATTCAGTGATGTGGGTGGGAGCTAGTGTTCTGATTATTCAGTGATGTGGGCGGAGCTAGAGTTCTGATTATTCAGTGATGTGGGTGGAGCTAGAGTTCTGATTATTCAGTGCTGTGGGTGGAGCTAGAGCTAGAGTTCTGATTATTCAGTGATGTGGGTGGAGCTAGAGTTCTGATTATTCAGTGATGTGGGTGGAGCTCGTGTTCTGATTATTCAGTGATGTGGGTGGAGCTAGTGTTCTGATTATTCAGTGATGTGGGTGGAGCTAGAGCTAGAGTTCTGATTATTCAGTGATGTGGGTGGAGCTAGAGTTCTGATTATTCAGTGATGTGGGTGGAGCTAGAGTTCTGATTATTCAGTGATGTGGGTGGAGCTAGAGTTCTGATTATTCACTGATGTGGGTGGAGATAGTGTTCTGATCATTCAGTGATGTGGGCGGAGCTAGAGTTCTGATTACTCAGTGATGTGGGCGGAGCTAGGAGTTCTGATTATTCACTGATGTGGGTGGAGCTAGAGTTCTGATTATTCAGTGATGTGGGTGGAACTAGAGTTCTGATTATTCAGTGATGTGGGTGGAACTGAGAGTTCTGATTATTCACTGATGTGGGTGGAGCTAGAGTTCTGATTATTCACTGATGTGGGTGGAGCTAGAGTTCTGATTCATTCACTGATGTGGGTGGAGCTAGAGTTCTGATTACACACTTCTAGAGACTGTAAGCCGTCTCTTTATCCTGCATTTCTCTCTCTCATACAGACTGATGATGAAGAGGACAGTGAGGTATGAGAGTGTGTGTTCTGGCAGATGTTAACTGCTGATGTCTGATAACTGGATGTTTGTTAAAGCTCACAGCATCTAGTTGAGTCTCACTGAATAACCCGGGTTACTAACTGATATACACACTACTGCAAGAGATATAAATTACTGGCTTCAAACCATTATTTGTGTGTAATACTAAAATACTAATGTGCCTTGACAGTACCGTGTTTCTAGTTTATTTGGATTTTTTTTTATTCTTTTTTTTTTATTTTAATTGTTTTTTATTTCAACCTTATTTGTTTATTTTAAATTTAAGATTTTATTATTTTAGTGTTATTTTTATTTTTTAATTATTTATTTTAATTGTTTTTTATTTTTAAGATTATTTATATATTTAAAATGTATGATTTTATTACTTAAGTGGTATTTTAATTTTACATTATTTATTTTTAAAAAAAATTTTATTGTTGTTTTGATGGTTTTTATTTTAATATTATTTTACTTGTTTATTATTTTATTATTTTTATTATGTTTTATTTTGATTGCTTTTATTACAAAAATATTTTAACAAATTTTTTTGTCATTTTACTGTTTCATTTTGATTGTTTTTATTTTAATTATTAATTTGTTGATTCATTTTTTATCTGACCTTTTTTTATGCTTTTGTTTTGATTGCTTTTATTTCTTTCTTTTTTTTTTTTTTTGCTTGGACATTTTTATGATTTTATTATGAACTATTTTCATGACCTTATGAACCCCAGTTTGGGAAACCCTGTTATATATTACAGACAGGAAACGAATCCTCTGAAAGTTTAGGCTGCTGTAATCATGTCTTAAAGATGTTCTTGTATAGTCCGTGATGGTCACTGTGTGTGTGTGTGTCCAGGCGGGTCGGGTGTGTGTGAGCAGCAGTGCTCCTCCTGTCGGGACGCACGCGGAGCCGCAGGGTTTGTGTCACGCTGAAGACACAGCCGAACACGAGCAGATGAAGGCGGTGCTGAAGACCAGCGTTCAGAGCAGCGACAGGAGCGACACCACTGTGGTTCCACTGCGCACACGCATGCGCACACGGGGCCAGCAGAGGTGAGACACACTCACACACATACACACACACACACACCTAGGATGACTTGAGAGAGAGTAAATCATGGAGTAATTCTCATTTTTGGGTGAACTATCCTATAACATGTAGAACACACTGATATGAAAACGGAACCTGCATCCTCATGTGTGTGTGTGTGTGTGTTTCTCTCTCTGTAGGACGCACCGCATTGGCCGCTGCGACGGAGAGTCCCCGTGTGTGACGGACGGACGCTGCCCGATGACATCATGGAGGACGGTGAGTGCGTCGGCGACTGGGAGTCCCAGAGACGGAGCGCGACCCGCGAGCGACGACGCTCACAGCGTAAACCGAAAATCACGTCACGTTAATCTCTTATAGGAGGAGTCCACTTCTGAATGAGATCTCCTGATCATTCACTCTCCTCCACGTCATCCAAGATGTTTCTTCAGTGGAAATGAAGGTTTTTGAGGAACACACTCCAGGGTTTCTGCCATATAGCATAGCTTCAGTAGGGTCCAACAGGTCAAAGGTCAGATGTGAGTTTCAGGCTTCAAAGTCTCAGACACGATCCAGCCAATAAGAGTCTGACCTAGATGAACCCCAGCGACATTTACAACAAAATACACATTTATATACCTTTAAACCACTAATGCTGGTCTTTGAAGCTGCATTGAAACTCACATCTGACCTTTGACCTGTTAAACCCCACTATATGGAGAACAATCCTGGAGTGTGTTCCTCAGAAACCTTCATTTCTTTCCCACCGAAAGAAGAAAGACGTAAACATCCTGGATGATGTGGAGAGAGAAATGATTCGGGAGATTTTAATTCTTGAAAAGTTTACGACTTGAACCTAAAAGTGTTTTTATAGGGTTAATAACCAGATCCTGTCGCTGATGTCATTGATTAAAGCTGATCATGATGTCTCTTGTCTCAGTGAGACGGACTCTGAAGGGGGGCTTGACCCAGAAGAAGCCCAGGGCGCTGGGATTGGAACACGGTGCGAGAGATGCCGAGATACGGAGACGCCCGCGAGCTGAACCACACCGACGCTTCTTGCTTTCCAGAACTCACCTCAGGACAACGCACAGGATCCCACAGTTAAAACATCTTATTAATGAATCACCTGATTCATATATAGAGTGACATCACTGCTCCGCCACGCCCTCGTTACATCACAGCCAATCACAAGCCTGCACTGTGACTTTAGAACTGAGTGAAACGGACGTCACAGAAAAGGTGAGATTGTGTTCTCACCCCGACTGGACACACACTCAGGGTTTTCTGTAATCTTCATTTCAATTATTTCTGTTTAAATCTCATCTGGAATGGAGGAAACAGAGGACTGATGAACTGAAGCTGTTCGATCAGGAGAGATTGTGTTACTCGGACTCTGAAAACTTTCGGTTTATTTATTATAATGTATAAGATTAAATACGACAGTGAAACTGGTTTAACACACACAGACTTTTTTCCGCCACTGGATTTTTTAAAACTATTGTGGAGTTTTCTATCTTTTGCCATACTGCAGTTCTGGTGTTTTAAATGACGTACGTCTGTGCTTTTAGAAGAACAGGCGTTGTTTTATGATCCTGCCGTCCTCTGCTTCCTTTAGGCGTCTTCTGTTCGAGTGTTACGGTAGATTTCAATGTTGCCTTTGACACAGAAGGAACGAGGATAATAAACTCCTTCCTGTGGTTTGGCCAAAGCTAAGGCTCCGTCTGTTGGTTGGGGATGAGTGAGTGTGTCGGTTCAGCTGTGATAAGAGCCATCATGTTGCACCTTAACGTCCATTAATATGGGAGAAAACAAGACTTATACATAATTAAAGATTGATATGAAATCTCCATCAGATGTATTCTGTCTCCAGGAACTGATAAATGTACAGAACGGTGAAACTATTTTTGACTGAATGAGACTGTAAAAAATGTTATTGTCCTTTTGTTTTTGTAGATTGATGATTTTCTGTACGTTAATTTAAGTGTTTTAGAGGAACGTGCTCAGATCTCAAAGTTAGTGTTTAGTTTACAATGTTTGAACAGAAACTGTTATTTCACGATCCACACACTCGTGTGTGTGATGTTTAGTAGTGAACTCATTCTGCAGAGTTAAAGCCTTGTAACAGTTCTCCACTCGGATCCACACAGCGTTCACCTCCGGCAATAAACCCTTGCTGAAGTACTGTCAGTGTCTGGCTGGATGTGTGTTTCTGATCATGTTATTGAGATAATGTCCTTCAATACATAAATGCATTCTAAATACGAAGATGTGTATTTGTTAATTTTAACTGTAAAAAATACTATCGTAAAAGCCTGTTAATTGGTTAATAGTAAGCGCTATCACAGTCCCTTTCAAGGAAAGTCTCAAGCATCCAATATCTACTTGAAAGGGGAAATCTAAAAACTTGTTGAAATATTGAATTTCAAATCACTAACGAAATCTGACATTAAATGTCCCATAAATGTTCTGAAAATCCACAAAGAACTGATGGAGTCAGTACACTCGCCTTGAGAAGTGATCTTGGAGTTTTATACAGCGGATGCCATTGAGAACACGGTAAGTCTGCTAAAAGCCAACAAAAAAGACCATTTCAAAAATGGTTCAGTTTTAAATTATTAGCACAAAATCCATTTCTTGTAATGATGGTAAATATTTTCCTCAGTTTGATTGAACAAGATAAAACTTTATTAATTCCAAACAATATGCTAATCTGCCATTACAGACAATAACAATGAGCTTCATCTTTAAAACGGTTCAGAAGTGCCCAGATTCGAGCGGCGGCGGAAGCAAGGACACGTGACCGAACACAAGCTGAGACCATCAGACAAATGAAAGACAGAGACACGAGCTGAGATTTAACAGTTGAAGGTGGGAACTGATCTCTTGCATAAAGGACTTAGAAAATCAAAAGGCAATTACTGAATACATCAAAGCTGAACTTTATGCAATATTAATGTGATCCGCTGAACGTCTCTCTGTTCCTCACAGGTTCTTCAGTGTGTCCTGACCCTCGGGTTTCTCCAGCCAGTGTGGAGGCCAGCTGGCCTTAATACTGGGACGCTCCTTCACCATCTCATAATACTCCATCAGTCTGGGACATCTCTCTTTAGGACAGCTGTTAACCAGTCCAACACATCAAACATCATTAAACCAGTCAAACACATCAAACATTAAAGGGATAGTTCACCCAAATATGAGAATTAGCCCATGATTTACTCTCACTCAAGCCATCCTAGTGTATATGACATTCTTCTCTCAGAAGAACACAGGTCACAGTTATATTAAACATGTCCTGGCTCTTCCAAGCTTTATAATGGCAGTGGATGGCTGATTCTATTTAAGTTCATAAAAGTGCATCTGTCCATCATAAAAGTGCATCTATCCATCATAAAAGTGCATCCTTTTATCATGTCATAAATGCTTTTATCATGGATAGATGCACTTTAATGGAATCAAAAAATATAGCCATTCACTGCCATTATAAAGTTTGGAAGAGCTAGGTCATTTTTTAAAATAACTCTGATTGTGTTCCTCTGAGAGAATAATGTAATATACATCTAGGATGGATCGAGGGAGAGTAAATCATGGGCTAATTCTCATATTTGGTTAAACTATCCCTATAAGCCAACCTCAGATCCAAACCTTAACCTGACATTATGATTAATAATGCTGTGTAAGGAGGATTGATGATGGTTTCACTCACTGAAATCGTGGGAAATAGGCGATAACTGGGAAACAAACGACGTCCGCCATGGTGAAGCTCTTGCCGGCCAGGAACGACCCTTTACCCATCTGACCAACAGAACATAGAGTTAATAAGGCATTAGTTATCCTCTATTTAAAGCTGACACTGTGTGATTTTTAGCGCCATCTAGCGGTTAAAAGGTATATGACCATCCAGTGAATATTAGTTTCTGTTCCTCTCAATTCCGATTTCATTTTAACTCTAGGTGGCCAATGTAGTCCAAGATTAACATGGCTTCTAGATCGACTTCGTCTACTCGTCTCTCATAGTTGATACGCGCTTATATGATAGTAATATTGACTCATGAGTATTCAAATGTGCGGCGGCTCGCTGACAGCAACGACTGGCTGTTTTGAATGAGACGATTCGGTTACTGTGAACGGGAGCGCTTTATGAACATTCTGTGACGCGCGGGCAGCGCCGGTCTGTTCATGTGTGTGTGTAGAGTGAGCGCTCGTGAGCGCGCTATGTCCCTCTTTGGCTAATGTACTTTCAAGATGGAGGGGCAACATGGCGACCGAACATTAGAACCCCTTACCTCGTATGTATTTTCAATGGCATATTATACACTCACGAGAATACTTATTTAAACAAAGTAAATATACATTAATGAGCACATATATTTTGAAAGAACTACGTGTTTTTAGCTTAAGAATAAAACTGAAAAAGTTACACAGTGTAGCTTTAAAAAGCAAGAATTGCACTAACACGAGTATCCATAATGCAATCAAATCTAACAAGGGAATTGGAAAGTTTGCATCTACTTGCTCCACTAATAGCCAGTGTTTGCAGCTGCCTGTTGCTGAGTTATTACATTTAGAGGTATGGAAATATGAAAAAGATTATCTATAGAACAACGTGCATCGTTCATAATGAGACGAGGATTCTGTATACATAAATGGATCATATACAGTGGGGCCAAAAAGTATTTAGTCAGCCACTGACTGTGCAAGTGCTCCTACTTGGAATAATGAGAGGTCACTCTCCGAAACTCAACCATGGCCAAGACCAAAGAGCTGTCGAAGGACACCAAGAAGAAAGTTGTAGACCTGCACCAGGCTGGGAAGAGTGAATCTACAATAGGCAGCAGCTTGGTGTGAAAAAATCATCTGTGGGAGCAATTGTAAGAAAATGGAAGACATACAAGAGCACTGATAATCTCCCTCGATCTGGGGCTCCACGCAAGATCTCATCCCGTGGGGTCAAAATGATCATGAGAACGGTGAGCAAAAATCCCAGAACTACACGGAGGGACCTGATGAATGACCTGCAGAGAGCTGGGACCAAAGTAACACAGGCTACCATCAGTAACACACTACACCGAGAGGGACTCTAATCCTGCAGTGCCAGGCGTGTCCCCCTGCTTCAGTAACACACTACACCGAGAGGGACTCTAATCCTGCAGTGCCAGGCGTGTCCCCCTGCTTCAGTAACACACTACACCGAGAGGGACTCTAATCCTGCAGTTCAGGCGTGTCCCCCTGCTTCAGTAACACACTACACCGAGAGGGACTCTAATCCTGCAGTGCCAGGCGTGTCCCCCTGCTTCAGTAACACACTACACCGAGAGGGACTCTAATCCTGCAGTGCCAGGCGTGTCCCCCTGCTTCAGTAACACACTACACCGAGAGGGACTCTAATCCTGCAGTGCCAGGCGTGTCCCCCTGCTTCAGTAACACACTACACCGAGAGGGACTCTAATCCTGCAGTGCCAGGTGTGTCCCCCTGCTTCAGTAACACACTACACCGAGAGGGACTCTAATCCTGCAGTGCCAGGCGTGTCCCCCTGCTTCAGTAACACACTACACCGAGAGGGACTCTAATACCTGCAGTGCCAGGCGTGTCCCCCTGCTTCAGTAACACACTACACCGAGAGTGACTCTAATCCTGCAGTGCCAGGTGTGTCCCCCTGCTTCAGTAACACACTACACCGAGAGGGACTCTAATCCTGCAGTGCCAGGCGTGTTCCCCTGCTTCAGTAACACACTACACCGAGAGGGACTCTAATCCTGCAGTGCCAGGCGTGTCCCCCTGCTTCAGTAACACACTACACCGAGAGGGACTCTAATCCTGCAGTGCCAGGTGTGTCCCCCTGCTTCAGTAACACACTACACCGAGAGGGACTCTAATCCTGCAGTTCAGGCGTGTCCCCCTGCTTCAGTAACACACTACACCGAGAGGGACTCTAATCCTGCAGTGCCAGGCGTGTCCCCCTGCTTCAGTAACACACTACACCGAGAGGGACTCTAATCCTGCAGTGCCAGGCGTGTCCCCCTGCTTAAGCCAGTACATGTCCAGGCCCGTCTGAAGTTTGCCAGAGAGCATATGGATGATCCAGAAGAGGATTGGGAGAATATCATGTGGTCGAAACCAATAGAACTTTTTGGTAAAAACTCAACTCGTCGTGTTTGGAGGAAGAAGAATGCAGAGTTGCATCCCAAGAACACCATACCTACTGTGGAGCATGGGGGAGGAAACATCATGCTTTGGGGCTGTTTTTCTGCAAAGGGGACAGGAAAACTGATCCGCGTTGAGGAAGAATGAACGGGCCATGTATCGTGAGATTTTAAGCCAAAACCTCCTTCCATCAGTGAGAGCCTTGAAGATGAAACGTGACAATGATCCCAAACACACCGCCCGGGCAACGAAGGAGTGGCTCTGTAAAAAGCATTTCAAGGTCCTGGAGTGGCCTAGCCAGTCTCTGGACCTCAACCCCATAGAAAATTTGTGGAGTCCGTGTTGGCCAGCGACAGCCCCGAAACATCACTGCTCTAGAGGAGATCTGCATTGAGGAATGGGCCAAAGCACCAGCTACAGTGTGTGCAAACCTGGTGAAGACTTACAGGAAACGTTTGACCTCTGTCATTGCCAACAAAGGTTATGTTACTAAGTATTGAGTTGAACTTTTGTTATTGACCAAACACTTATTTTCCACCATAATTTACAAATAAATTCTTAAACCCCCTCAGACCAGAATTATGTTTCAGAGTTCGGGCACGCCCGACCCCCCGGGTGGGCCGACGGGAGGAGCCCGAAGTTTCGGGACCCCCAGGCAGTTCCGCAAAGCCCCCCTCGGTGGAGCCACCCTCAAAACGTCCCACGAACCCACTATTCGTCCGACCGACCACCGCTTCCACAGGGCGTCCGGTGACCGGCCCCCCAGCCCACTGACACGCCCCCGTCCCATGATCCCACTATTTGTCCAATAACCCACTATATTTTTAAAAGTTTTTCTGCAGTTCATTCAATATGCTGCAATTGGACGCGGTCCCACCGGCAATCTATTGAATGGGGATTCGGGTAGTGTTTTTGATAGACATTTTAATTAAAGTTCCTGTCATGAAAAAAACTATTTTACCACACTATTTTATACTAACCCCCGGCCTTCATGCAATAAGCTGCAATTGGACAGAATCCCACCGGCAATCTATTGAATGATGATTCAGACAGTTTATTTGATGTGGACATTTTAATTAAAGTTCCTGTCATGATGAAAACCATTTATCCTACACTCAGCTCGGGCCCCTGAGTCCGTGGCACCAACCACCATCCCATAATTCCACTGTCCAAAATCCCACTTTTGTCCCCACTATTGGACATTTGTCCAATAACCCCCTATTTTTGAAAAGTACTGAACCTCGGCCTTCATGCAATAAGCTGCAAGTGGAAAAAAACCCCCACCTGCAATCTATTGAGTGGGGATTCAGACATTTTTTTTTGATGAACATTTTAAATAAAGTTCCTGTCATGATGAAAACCATGTATCTGCACTCAGCTGGGGCCTCTAAATCCATTGCACCAAGTGCCATCCCATAATTCCACTGTCCACGAACACACTATTTGTTCAATAACCTACTATATTTGAAAAGTACTAACCCCAGCGTTCATGCAATAAACTGCAAATGGACAGAATCCCGTCACGTGTATTGAATGGGGTTTCGGGTAGTATATTTGATAGACATTTTAACTAAAGTTCCTGTCAATGAAACCTATTTTACTGCACTCAGCAGAACCCCCAGGGTCCGTAGCACCAAGCGCCGTCCCATAATTCCACCGTCCGCAAACCCACTATTTTTATAATGGTATAAATGCAAAAATGGTAGGATCTCAGACCCTTCCAGAGCTGAGATATTGAGATCTCACATAGCATTTATGCCATTATAAATATCTCAATATCTCAGCTCTGTATGCCATTATAAATATCTAAATATCTCAGCTCTGGAAGGGTCTAGAGCCTCCATTTTTGCACTCAGGTCTCAGTCCCATGGCCCTCTATCAGAGTCCAGAATTTCAAGAGGATTGGAGAAACTTTTTTTCGCATGAAAAAAAAACCCACAGTGGTACCCCTTATGTTTTTTTTTTAGTGCAAAAAAAGTTTCTCCAATCTTCTTGAAACTCTGGATTCCTGAAAGAGGGCCATGGGACTAAGACCTGAGTGCAAAAATGGAGGCTCTAGACCCTTCCAGAGCTGAGATATTGAGATAAATATGATAACATACAGAGCTGAGATATTGAGATATTTATAATGGCATAAATGCTACGTGAGATCTCAATATCTCAGCTCTGGATGGGTCTAGAGCCTCCATTTTTGCACACAGGTCTAAGTCCCATGGCCCTCTATCAGAATCCAGAGTTATTGCAGAAACTTTTTTTGCACAAAAAAAAACATAAGGGGTACCACTGTCGTTTTTTTTTTTGTGCAAAAAAAAAAGTTTCTCCAATTTTCTTGAAACTCTGGATTCTGATTGAGGGCCATGTGACTAAGACCTGAGTGCAAAATGGAGGCTCTAGACCCTTCCAGAGCTGAGATATTGAGATATTTATGAGATATTTATGACATACTGAAGATATTGAGCCATTATAAATATCTCAATATCTCAGCTCTGGAAGGGTCTAGAGCCTCCATTTTTGCACTCAGGCTCTAGTCTCATGGCCCTCTATCAGAATCCAGAGTTATTGGAGAAACTTTTTTTGCACAAAAAAAAACATAAGGGGTACCACTGTCGTTTTTTGTTTTTTGTGCAAAAAAAAAGTTTCTCCAATTTTCTTGAAACTCTGGATTCTGATTGAGGGCCATGTGACTAAGACCTGAGTGCAAAAATGGAGGCTCTAGACCCTTCCAGAGCTGAGATATTGAGATATTTATGAGATATTTATGACATACTGAGATATTGAGCCATTATAAATATCTCAATATCTCAGCTCTGGAAGGGTCTAGAGCCTCCATTTTGCACTCAGATCTAAGTCCCATGGCCCTCTATCAGAATCCAGAGTTTCAAGAAAATCAAAATTTTGACCCAAAAAAAACGTAAGGGGTACCACTGTCGTTTTTTTTGGGTCAAAATTTTGATTTTCTTGAAACTCTGGATTCCTGATAGAGGGCCATGGGACTTAGATCTGAGTGCAAAAATGGAGGCTCTAGACCCTTCCAGAGCTGAGATATTTAGATATTTATAATGGCATACAGAGCTGAGATATTGAGATATTTACAATGGCATAAATGCTACGTGAAAATCTCAATATCTCAGCTCTGGAAGGGTCTAGAGCCTCCATTTTTGCACTCAGATCAAAGTCACATGGCCCTCTATCAGAATCCAGAGTTTCAAGAAAATCAAAATTTTGAACCGAAAAAAAAAACGTAAGGGGTACCACTGTCGTTTTTTTTTTGGACACAATTTTGATTTTCTTGAAACTCTGGATTCTGATAGAGGGCCATGGGACTTAGATCTGAGTGCAAAAATGGAGGCTCTAGACCCTTCCAGAGCTGAGATAATTAGATATTTATGAATGGCATAAATGCTCATGTGAAATCTCAATATCTCAGCTCTGGAAGGGTCTAGAGCCTCCATTTTTGCACTCAGATCTATGTCCCATGGCCCTCTATCAAAATCTAGAGTTTCAAGAAAATCAAAATTTTGACCCAAAAAAAAAACGACAGTGGTACCCCTTATGTTGTTTTTTTTTCGAGGTAGAAATTTTTGATTTTCTTGAAACTCTGGATTCTGATAGAGGGCCATGTGACTTAGATCTGAGTGCAAAAATGGAGGCTCTAGACCCTTCCAGAGCTGAGATATTGCAGATTTCACGTAGCATTTATGCCATTGTAAATATCTCAATATCTCAGCTCTGTATGCCATTATAAATATCTAAATATCTCAGCTCTGGAAGGGTCTAGAGCCTCCATTTTTGCACTCAGATCTAAGTCCCATGGCCCTCTATCAGAATCCAGAGTTTCAAGAAAATCAAAATTTTGACCCGAAAAAAAAACGTACAGGGGTACCACTGTCGTTTTTTTTTTCAGGGTCAAAATTTTGATTTTCTTGAAACTCTGGATTCTGATAGAGGGCCATGTGACTTAGATCTGAGTGCAAAAATGGAGGCTCTAGACCCTTCCAGAGCTGAGATATTGAGATTTCACGTAGCATTCATGCCATTGTAAATATCTCAATATCTCAGCTATATGCCATTATAAATATCTAAATATCTCAGCTCTGGAAGGGTCTAGAGCCTCCATTTTTGCACTCAGATCTAAGTCCCATGGCCCTCTATCAGAATCCAGAGTTTCAAGAAAATCAAAATTTTGACCCGAAAAAAAACGTAAGGGGTACCACTGTCGTTTTTTTTTCGGGTCAAAATTTTGATTTCTTGAAACTCTGGATTCTGATAGAGGGCCATGGGACTTAGATCTGAGTGCAAAAATGGAGGCTCTAGACCCTTCCAGAGCTGAGTATGGAGTTCAAGTAGCATTTATGCCATTGTAAGCATCTCAATATCTCGCTCTGTATGCCATTATGAATATCTCAATATCTCAGCTCTGGAAGGGTCTAGAGCCTCCATTTTGCACTCAGATCTAAGTCACATGGCCCTCTATCAGAATCCAGAGTTTCAAGAAAATCAAAATTTTGACCCAAAAAAAAACGTAAGGGTACCACTGTAGGTTTTTTTTTCAGGGTCAAAATTTTGATTTTCTTGAAACTCTGGATTCTGATAGAGGGCCATGGGACTTAGATCTGAGTGCAAAATGGAGGCTCTAGACCCTTCCAGAGCTGAGATATTGAGAATTTCACGTAGCATTTATGCCATTTGTAAATATCTCAATATCTCAGCTCTGTATGCCATTATAAATATCTAAATATCTCAGCTCTGGAAGGGTCTAGAGCCTCCATTTTTGCACTCAGATCTAAGTCCCATGGCCCTCTATCAGAATCCAGAGTTTCAAGAAAATCAAAATTTTGACCCAAAAAAAAACGACAGTGGTACCCCTTACGTTTTTTTTTCGGGTCAAAATTTTGATTTTCTTGAAACTCTGGATTCTGATAGAGGGCCATGTGACTTAGATCTGAGTGCAAAAATGGAGGCTCTAGACCCTTCCAGAGCTGAGATATTTAGATATTTATAATGGCATACAGAGCTGAGATATTGAGATATTTACAATGGCATAAATGCTACGTGAAATCTCAATATCTCAGCTCTGGAAGGGTCTAGAGCCTCCATTTTTGCACTCAGATCTAAGTCACATGGCCCTCTATCAGAATCCAGAGTTTCAAGAAAATCAAAATTTTGACCCGA
This sequence comes from Hybognathus amarus, assembly GCA_030378365.1. Lineage (NCBI taxonomy): Eukaryota > Metazoa > Chordata > Actinopteri > Cypriniformes > Leuciscidae > Hybognathus > Hybognathus amarus. Next base: position 371,568 of record JAQIUQ010004494.1, read on the forward strand.
AAAAAAACGACAGTGGTACCCCTTACGTTTTTTTCGGGTCAAAATTTTGATTTTCTTGAAACTCTGGATTCTGATAGAGGGCCATGGGACTTAGATCTGAGTGCAAAAATGGAGGCTCTAGACCCTTCCAGAGCTGAGATATTGAGATTTCACGTAGCATTTATGCCATTGTAAATATCTCAATATCTCAGCTCTGTATGCCATTATAAATATCTAAATATTCTCAGCTCTGGAAGGGTCTAGAGCCTCCATTTTTGCACTCAGATCTAAGTCCCATGGCCCTCTATCAGAATCCAGAGTTTCAAGAAAATCAAAATTTTGACCCGAAAAAAAAAACGACAGTGGTACCCCTTCGTTTTTTTTCGGGTCAAAATTTTGATTTTCTTGAAACTCTGGATTCTGATAGAGGGCCATGGGACTTAGATCTGAGTGCAAAAATGGAGGCTCTAGACCCTTCCAGAGCTGAGATATTTAGATATTTATAATGGCATACAGAGCTGAGATATTGAGATATTTACAATGGCATAAATGCTACGTGAGATCTCAATATCTCAGCTCTGGAAGGTCTAGAGCCTCCATTTTTGCACTCAGATCTAAGTCCCATGGCCCTCTATCAGAATCCAGAGTTTCAAGAAAATCAAAATTTTGACCCGAAAAAAAAACGTAAGGGGTACCACTGTCGTTTTTTTTCGGGTCAAAATTTTGATTTTCTTGAAACTCTGGATTCTGATAGAGGGCCATGGGACTTAGATCTGAGTGCAGAAATGGAGGCTCTAGACCCTTCCAGAGCTGAGATATTTAGATATTTATAATGGCATACAGAGCTGAGATATTGAGATATTTACAATGGCATAAATGCTACGTGAAATCTCAATATCTCAGCTCTGAAGGTCTGAGCCTCCATTTTTGCACTCAGATCTAAGTCACATGGCCCTCTATCAGAATCCAGAGTTTCAAGAAAATCAAAATTTTGACCCGAAAAAAAAACGTACAGTGGGTACCCCTTACGTTTTTTTTTTCGGGTCAAAATTTTGATTTTCTTGAAACTCTGGATTCTGATAGAGGGCCATGGGACTTAGATCTGAGTGCAAAAATGGAGGCTCTAGACCCTTCCAGAGCTGAGATATTTAGATATTTATAATGGCATACAGAGCTGAGATATTGAGATATTTACAATGGCATAAATGCTACGTGAAATCTCAATATCTCAGCTCTGGAAGGGTCTGAGCCTCCATTTTTGCACTCAGATCTAAGTCCCATGGCCCTCTATCAGAATCCAGAGTTTCAAGAAAATCAAAATTTTGACCCGAAAAAAAAACGTACAGGGGTACCACTGTCGTTACGTTTTCGGGTCAAAATTTTGATTTTCTTGAAACTCTGGATTCTGATAGAGGGCCATGTGACTTAGATCTGAGTGCAAAAATGGAGGCTCTAGACCCTTCCAGAGCTGAGATATTTAGATATTTATAATGGCATACAGAGCTGAGATATTGAGATATTTACAATGGCATAAATGCTACGTGAAATCTCAATATCTCAGCTCTGGAAGGGTCTAGAGCCTCCATTTTTGCACTCAGATCTAAGTCCCATGGCCCTCTATCAGAATCCAGAGTTTCAAGAAAATCAAAATTTTGACCCGAAAAAAAAACGACAGTGGTACCCCTTACGTTTTTTTTTTCGAGGTCAAAATTTTGATTTTCTTGAAACTCTGGATTCTGATAGAGGGCCATGGACTTAGATCTGAGTGCAAAAATGGAGGCTCTAGACCCTTCCAGAGCTGAGATATTTAGATATTTATAATGGCATACAGAGCTGAGATATTGAGATATTTACAATGGCATAAATGCTACGTGAAATCTCAATATCTCAGCTCTGGAAGGTCTAGAGCCTCCATTTTTGCACTCAGATCTAAGTCACATGGCCCTCTATCAGAATCCAGAGTTTCAAGAAAATCAAAATTTTGACCCGAAAAAAACGACAGTGGTACCCCTTACGTTTTTTTTTCGGGTTGCAAAGTTTTGATTTTCTTGAAACTCTGGATTCTGATAGAGGGCCATGGGACTTAGATCTGAGTGCAAAAATGGAGGCTCTAGACCCTTCCAGAGCTGAGATATTTAGATATTTATAATGGCATACAGAGCTGAGATATTGAGATATTTACAATGGCATAAATGCTACGTGAAATCTCAATATCTCAGCTCTGGAAGGTCTGAGCCTCCATTTTTGCACTCAGATCTAAGTCCCATGGCCCTCTATCAGAATCCAGAGTTTCAGAGAAATCAAAATTTTGACCCGAAAAAAAAACGACAGTGGTACCACTGTACGTTTTTTTTTCGGGTCAAAATTTTTGATTTTCTTGAAACTCTGGATTCTGATAGAGGGCCATGGACTTAGATCTGAGTGCAAAAATGGAGGCTCTAGACCCTTCCAGAGCTGAGATATTGAGATTTCACGTAGCATTTATGCCATTGTAAATATCTCAATATCTCAGCTCTGTATGCCATTATAAATATCTCAATATCTCAGCTCTGGAAGGGTCTAGAGCCTCCATTTTTGCACTCAGATCTAAGTCCCATGGCCCTATATCAGAATCCAGAGTTTCAAGAAAATCAAAATTTTGACCCGAAAAAAAGCGTAAGGGGTACCCCTTAGTTTTTTTTTCGGTGTCGAAGTTTTGATTTTCTTGAAACTCTGGATTCTGATAGAGGGCCATGGGACTTAGATCTGAGTGCAAAAATGGAGGCTCTAGACCCTTCCAGAGCTGAGATATTGAGAATTTCACAGTAGCATTTATGCCATTGTAAATATCTCAATATCTACAGCTGGCTATGCCATTGTAAATATCTCAATATCTCAGCTCTGGAAGGGTCTAGAGCCTCCATTTTTGCACTCAGATCTAAGTCCCATGGCCCTCTATCAGAATCCAGAGTTTCAAGAAAATCAAAATTTTGACCCGAAAAAAAAACGTACAGGGGTACCCCTGTACGTTTTTTTTTTCGGGTCAAAATTTTGATTTTCTTGAAACTCTGGATTCTGATAGAGGGCCATGGGACTTAGATCTGAGTGCAAAAATGGAGGCTCTAGACCCTTCCAGAGCTGAGATATTGAGATATTCACAGTGGCATTCATGCCAGCTGTAGATATCTGAGATATCTACAGCTGGCATAAATGCTACTATGAATATCTCAATATCTCAGCTCTGGAAGGGTCTAGAGCCTCCATTTTTGCACTCAGATCTAAGTCCCATGGCCCTCTATCAGAATCCAGAGTTTCAAGAAAATCAAAATTTTGACCCAAAAAAAAACGTACAGTGGTACCACTGTCGTTTTTTTCGGGTCAAAATTTTGATTTTCTTGAAACTCTGGATTCTGATAGAGGGCCATGGGACTTAGATCTGAGTGCAAAAATGGAGGCTCTAGACCCTTCCAGAGCTGAGATATTTAGATATTTATAATGGCATACAGAGCTGAGATATTGAGATATTTACAATGGCATAAATGCTACGTGAAATCTCAATATCTCAGCTCTGGAAGGGTCTAGAGCCTCCATTTTTGCACTCAGATCTAAGTCACATGGCCCTCTATCAGAATCCAGAGTTTCAAGAAAATCAAAATTTTGACCCGAAAAAAAAAACGACAGTGGTACCCCTGTGCGTTTTTTTTTCGGGTCAAAATTTTGATTTTCTTGAAACTCTGGATTCTGATAGAGGGCCATGGGACTTAGATCTGAGTGCAAAAATGGAGGCTCTAGACCCTTCCAGAGCTGAGATATTTAGATATTTATAATGGCATACAGAGCTGAGATATTGAGATATTTACAATGGCATAAATGCTACGTGAAATCTCAATATCTCAGCTCTGGAAGGTCTAGAGCCTCCATTTTTGCACTCAGATCTAGTCACATGGCCCTCTATCAGAATCCAGAGTTTCAAGAAAATCAAAATTTTGACCCGAAAAAAAAACGACAGTGGTACCCCTTACGTTTTTTTTTCGGGTCAGAAATTTTGATTTTCTTGAAACTCTGGATTCTGATAGAGGGCCATGTGACTTAGATCTGAGTGCAAAAATGGAGGCTCTAGACCCTTCCCAGAGCTGAGATATTGAGATTTCACGTAGCATTTATGCCATTGTAAATATCTCAATATCTCAGCTCTGTATGCCATTATAAATATCTAAATATCTCAGCTCTGGAAGGGTCTAGAGCCTCCATTTTTGCACTCAGATCTAAGTCCCATGGCCCTCTATCAGAATCCAGAGTTTCAAGAAAATCAAAATTTTCAGAAAAAAAAAAACAATAATAATTACTTACATTTTTCAGGGTGGTTTAATTTTTCTTGAAAGTCTCAATTAAATAAAAAGGGCCAGTGTAGCTGAGCAATACATTAA
>JAQIUQ010004495.1:0-77500 GCA_030378365.1 Hybognathus amarus
TTATTGTAAAATCTCTTAAACTCTTTGATAACTGATTAGAACTAAAGAATAAATACTTTATCTAATTGATAAGAACGACACATTTCTTAAGAATTATGGTCATATTTTTCTCACTGGTTGAGATGTCATTGTCATTTCTTTTCATTTTGTATTTCCTTTTCATTTTTTTGTGTGTGTTCTATGTAGTTTTTATTAATGTTTATAATTATACATTTTAAATTTGTAGTTTTTTTACCTTTTTTTAATGTGCATTATGATTTCCTTTTCATTTTATGTGAATGTATTGAATGAAGTGCAGTTCTGTTAGTGTATAATGTGGAGATAAGAGAGAATCAGAGTAGCTAACACTTCACAGTGAATTATTGAGTGTGTGTGTGTGTGTGTGTGTGTGTGTGTGTGTGTAGTTCTGACTAACACGGACCCCATTGTATTGACTAATGCATGAGGAATGTGTTTCTGATAAACCAGCTCTTCATGAACTTTGTGTTGAACTAATGCTGATGATTAATAATATTACTGCTACAGATGCTTATTTATATTTATTTTAAAAACATTGACTAATAATAGTAATAATTGATTTAAAAACCATCTGTTTTTAAATCTGTTGTGAGCCGTTGCAGAGATAAAGAGAGAAACCTAATCCGGGTAAATGATCGACTGATGATGTCAAAATCTGCTGTAGGATTATATTCAAAATGGTGTTTACTCAGAAAATGCTAAACTTCACAAACTATTATAGGGGAACGGCAACAGGCATGCTTGAAATATCTCTCTCACACACACACACACACACACACACTCTCTCTCCTCTCTGATTTTGACTTTTACAGTATGGCTACAAATAATGTGGAAGAGTACACACACACACACATTTGGTGTTTTACATTTCTTTTGAGAATGTGTTTTTGGACAGTTGTGAGTTAAATCATGTTTTTTGCTTTTTGTGTGTTGTAGAGAACTCTGTTTTAAATAATTAAAGAGGTATTGACATATTAAAAATAATATCTGTGTGTGTGTGTGTGTGTGTGTGTGTTGAGGAGTCTGTCAGTGAAAATGTGCAACATTTATATCCATAGTGAACTTTGTGTTTCAGAGATGATTGCAGAGCAGCAGTTCAGCTCATAAACACACAAACACACACACACACACACACACACACTAACATGACGGAGGTGCTGGTCTTCAGTCCTGAAACCTCTGCCGAGATCAAACCTCTGATGGCCGACCCCAACTCGACCTCGACAGCAGGACGCAGAGCGCAGGACAGCCGAAGGAACCGGACGCCTGGATGGAGGCGGAGGAGAACGATGCTGACGATGAGGAGGAGGAAGAAGATCAGCTGGTGCAAGTGTTCACACCGATGATCCTGCAGTCGACGGGACGGGAACACACACAGATCCCGATCCAGGAACACACACAGATCCCAGAGATCCCGATGGAGAAGATCCCGATTGATGAGCAGAACATCACTCCCAGCGCTCCTCAGCACTTCCAGACGGCCTGGATCCACCAGATCGACAAACCTGAAGGTAAACGATGCGCTCGAACAAGTGTAGGGATGGGCATTTTCAAAAATATCGTACTCGACATATTTGGACTCATAAAAATCTAATATTCATTACATTATTTTAACGAAGAAGAAAAATAGAAGAATTTTTAAAATCTTGTAATTCTGCCTTTTTTCTCACAATTGCAAGTTTACATCTTCGCAACGTTGTAATGTTTATAAAAAGTTATAAAGTCAATTGCATGAGAAAAGATGTCAGTCGCAAGATGTCATTTTAGAGATACATTTATAAATACGTTTTTTATATCGTCTTTAATTCTAATAACAATTTTCTTAAAGGTTTTTTATATTTTGTATGATTTCAGTTGATTTTTTGATTATAATTTCAATTAACATTTATTTTAATTTCAAGTAATAATTTTTTTATGGTTTATTTTTAGCTAATGATAATAACCCTGGGTCAAGTAGAGTGCATTGCATTGTGGGATACCGTATTGTATAAGGCACACTTTGCCTTCAGTGCGAAAGAGCTGATGTAAGTGCTTGTTTTAACATGATTTCTGTTGTGTGCTCCAGACAGCAGTTGTGTGGAGGTTATGCGGTTGTGTGTGTGTGGAACGGCTGCCGCGCTCATGTTCCCGTTGCTGACGTGGTCCGGTTACAAGCTCCTCCCCTTCCACGCCCTGCGCTGCACAGCACCCCCCTCAGGCTGCTCTACACACTGCGCTGTGCCTTCTCGCGCCAGCGTCCCCATCGTGCTGGGTGGAGGATCTATACAACACACACACATATACATACAGTCAAACCTAAATATATTCAGACTCCTTCAACATACACCAGTGAGTGTTGAGTGACGAGCGGTGTGTGTGTGCTGTAGGTGTGCTGGTCCAGGGGCGTGTCCCGGCTGAGGTTTGGGACGCTGAAGCCTCTGTTCGACGGGACGTGGGGAGAATCACCAAGGTCGTCAGTTCACGGACTCTTCGGGTTCGAGACTCGCTCCACCTTTCCCTGCTCTTCTTCCCTCCAGCTCGCTGTCATGGCGACCTGCGCCCGACCGGACCTGCTCAAACTGGTGCCCGGCTGCTCACCGTCGTCTTCGTGTTCGGCAGGTGTGTGTGTGTGTGTGTGTGTGTGTGGAGGTGGTACTCTTAGACTTTTAAATGTAGCATTTACATTCATGGAATACTGTTACTTTTAAATAGGAAAAGTGTTACTTTTAAGAATTTTAAACGCAACATTTATATTTTTTGAAAAGTGTTACATTTATATTGTAAAATGTTACTTTTAAGACTTTTAAATGTAGCATTTACATTTTTGCAATACTTTTACGTTTACATTGGCAAAATGTTAGTTTTAAATGTGCCATTTTTAAAATATTTTAACTTGTGTTCCCTTTAAATTGGGAAAGTGTTACTTTTTAAGATTTTTAAATGTAGCATTTACACTTACGGAATACTGTTATTTAGATAAACAGAAAAAAAGTTACTTTTAAATTTTACATTCACATCATTTGAACAGTCTACCTCTAAATTGAAGATTTTTTTTAGATGTAACATTTTCTAGTTATTGCACTCTACTCTAAAATTACGGTTCCCAGTTTACAACATCTTGAATATTTCAGGGAGAGGAGACACGTTCAGCTGTATTTGTAAGTAATAGTAAATAGATCATGTCTAAATATATTGTTTCTTGGAAAAACTTCAATACTCTAAAATTCACATTACTAATTTGTTACGTGGTTTGGGGCTTTTTGCATTGGTTTGATTTCCAGGACTAAGTACAATAGATTCAGTAAAATGTTCTTATTTACAAAATGTGACCGTATATTACGTTTTATATTCAAAAAGTAATTTCAACACGTTACTTTATGAAATACAAATCAAGTCCTAAAGCCTTCTGAAATAAGCGCTCAGAGTCGTTTCCGTGTGTTTTTGCTCAGTTATGTTTTTTGTTGATACCTCTAGATCTTTGACCTACTGGGGGGTGTGTGGCGTTCACGAGATTTGGAGTTGTGTGTGTTTGTCCCTCACTGGATGTTGTGTGTGTTGTGGTCCTCAGGATGATCTACTGGGTGTGTGTGGCGTTCGGCAGCAGTGTACGGTGCCGGTCGGACACGACGCTCTCGTTCCTGCCGCTGTCCGTCCTCCTGGGAGCAAACCTGTATTTCATTGGCTCTGTGGCGGGGCCGGAGGCGGTGTTTGACGTGGCTCCGCCCACCACGGCCCCGCCCCCGAGACTGCGATGGTGGGGGTGAACCCAGTGTTAGCATCAGAATTACCTCTTTAAATAAAGATGAATGTGACTGAGAACGACGTCCTGAATCCCTCGGCACACACTCGCTCCTGCACTGGGAACCGCTGATGAATGGGAGAAACTCGATGGTGTCATGAAGAAACCCGGTTTAACTGCTGAACCTCTGCTCTATCCCTTTCAGGATCGAGTGACACTCACAAAGCCTGAAATCTAAGAAGCAAAATCACCGTAACACATCACACACACAGCCTTTATGAAGAATGCACTATACAGTACTTTAATGCACCTGTATGATCTCATTCATAATTGTAACTATAGTTATAATACATATAATTCATTGTTATACTGTCATAAAAAACTATTTCAGATGTAACAATGCATCTGCAAATAAAAATAATGCACTTTTACTTTGGTACCATTTATTTATGGAAATATATAATACATTACACATTACCTTGTATATTGTGCTTTTGGAAAGTGACGCTTGTTCTCGGCCGTTCTGTGTTTTCATTACCCTCCAAATGTTTGTTATTGTTTTAAAAATGTCTAATAACTAATGTAAAGATAAATAACAGAGATATGTGTTTAGTAATCATGAAAAATCTCCTAAAAAGTTGTTATTTGTAACCCGGATATGTTAGAATAATAGTGTTGTTTTGTGTAATATTTGATAAATGCAGTTGTTTATGTCATGCTGTGATAACTGTTGATTTTGTGCCATATTCCTCATGTTTACTAATGTTTGTCCTCCAATCTGATGTTTATGAATAAATGATGCACTAGATATGTGGTAAGACGCATCAGTGTTTGACAGGTTATGAAACTTCATCCAAATCAGAGTTGAGGAGGAGGAGCTTATGTAAGAGAGAAACAGATGCAGTTTTAAATCCATATTTACATTTTATTAGTAACTGGCGGTAACAAAAACAGAAAGATTTCAGTGTTTTTAAATGCGTGCAAATCTGATGTTTACAGAATGCAAATGCGTTCTCCTAAACACACCTGAAGAGGAGGACAACACACACACACTCCTGATCCCTGAGAGACTCACTTCGCTCGTTTCTCTGCATGTGTATTAGCATTAAAGAGAAACTCATGTTTTAAAAATCGGGCACATAACTGAATATGCACGCAGGATTATTATTATGGGACACAGAAGCATCATGTCTAAAAAAAATTAGCAAAATCAAATAATCGATTTTTTCCAGTTTTAAGTATAAAGGTGTAAAACCTTCGTAATTGTTCTTCTTCCTGAGGGAGTCTGCAAATGTTCAGGCTAATCCTCCTCATCATCAGTAACGTGCATGTGATCATTCTTCATCGTCCAATCAGGGGTCCGTGACCTCAGCACTGATTGGCTGGTGTGTGCATTGGGGCGGTTGTACCCTGAGGTCTCAGTTGATTGGCTCGTAGACAGAGGAGCCGTGTCATCCTCTTGCGGACACACACAAACACTCCGCCCACGATGATGATGGCCAGCGGAGCGCCGAGTCCCACAGGCGATGATGATGATGATCAATGTGGAGAAGGAATCGGCTGGAGGTTCGCCCATGCCCATTAACACAGTCCTGGAGAGAGTTCACACAAACACTGTTCACACACACTCTCATACTGAATATACTGTGTGTAATATCAGGTACAGCTCATTTCATGTGTTTGTAAAGCTGTTGTTCATGGTCTATAATTCACTTCTAATCCACTCATCTGTTTATTTGAGCAGCTCAACTTGTAACTCAACCAATCAAGTGAGTTTGGGGGCGGGACTATCTGTTTGACTGACAAGGGGCGTGTTCAGGAAACCTAATTCACAAACTATACACACTTACTTGGTTAAAAAATAATAAAAGTGCTTTATAGTTGATCACAAATGCAATTAGTGTAAAACTAGTCTAAGATCACTCGACACATAATCAAGATAATAAAATAGTCATTTATAATTTAAATATACAAGAACAATTCAAAAATATTTGTAATATTTCCCAACAGATACCAATCTGCAAGTATACGTAGAAAAAGAAATAAATTATTAATCAAAAAAGAACCAATAGAAAATTACAATTAATAAAATAACAATTTATTTGATTTTTTTAAAAATATTTCCAATTAAAATATTCAAAAGCAAACCTAAAACCTTGATTTTAAACAATTTATAACTATTTTATAATTTAATAACTGATAATATTTGAGAAGTATGGCAAAAAACTGTGTCTACTACAATTGTAGCAATTGTATAATTAATTACAATTAAAAAATTTATATACATTTTAAACTATTAATTTTGTAATATCTTAAATATTTTAATATTCCTTTAATAATACCAATCCACAAGTATGAGTAAAAAGGTAAATGAAGAAACCAATAGAAAATTACAATAAAAAAAATAGAATATTTATTTAATACATAATATTTTTAATATCTTCAAATTCAAATAAATAAAAAAATCAAACGCAATTAAAAATGTAATTTATTTATTTAATTTATAAATTAAATTCAATATTTATTTAACATTTAAACTTTTAATAAAAAAATAATATTATTTCCTAACAGATACTAATCAGCCAGTATAAGGTGAAACTCGTGAACTTTTGAGTTTCAGCAGAATAATATATAAATAGGTGATGGCTATAAATAATGATGGCTCTCACCAGCTGATGTATCTGGTGTCGACTGCTAGAACACCGGGGTACCTTGCTGCGACCCCCAAAGCTGATGTTGAGGCCGTGTGTGGGGGCTGGTGTGTGGAGTCAGGGCCCAGAGCCAGCGCTGGACGGAGGGATGCGGCTCAGCGGACACAGGAGGAGCCACCTTCCTGCAGGGCAGTCGCGTCCTGAAACACCAGAGGCGCAAGAGCTTGCGGACCCAACCGCGGGCTTCCACTAGAGGAGCCCCACACGCTGCTGGAGCTCAGGCGGCAGCCGACAGCCACTGAAACACCCTGACCCGGAACACGACAAGCATATACAGGGTTTATGATTAATCATTTATCCTGCACATCAACTTCTGAGTTTAAAGTTCATGCAGCATACTCTCTCTTACTCTGATGATGTGGGCGGGGAAATATATATATCTTTCCGTAATTGTATGGAGTGTTTATTTTTGTGAGTGACACGAGCAAAATCACCAGGAATAAAGGCGCAACTTTAAAGGAATTGCTGGAATGTTTTAGATTCTTTGCGTGTTTAGGTTCCAGATATTTCAATAGTTGCATCTCAGCCAAAATATTGTACATGCAAACAGAACATACATCAAATAGAAAACGTATTTATTCAGCTTTCATGTAGATGTATAAATCTCAGTTTTCAAAAACTGTACCCATGTAACTGGTTTTGTGGTCCCAGGGTCAGCAGATATCAGTAAGTTCCCACAGGGGGCAGTCGGCGAGCTTCATATTTTGGAAAGTACAGAGGCGTATTGCACTTCACTTGAAAAACAAATCTACTCTGTCTTTTTCTGAATTAACGAGTTAATTTTTCAGTGAGAAAAACATTTTTTGCTCTGTTTTTTTTCTGAATTAAACGAGTTAATTTTTTCAGTGAGAATTTTTTTTGCTCTGTTTTTCTGAATAAAAATTTTCTCTTATGAAAAATTAAGTTGATTTTAATTGAGAAACAGACAAAAATTTTCTTCTCATGAAAAATTAAGTTGATTTAATTCAGAAAAACAGAGCAAAAACTTTTTTCTCATGAAAAATTAAGTCGTTAATTCAGAAAAACAGAGCACAAACTTTTTTCTCATGAAAAATTAAGTCGTAATTCAGAAAAACATAGCAAAAACTTTTTTTTCTCATGAAAAATTAAGCTCATTAATTCAGAAAAACAGAGCAAAAACTTTTTTCTCATGAAAAATTAACTTGATTAATTCAGAAAAACAGAGCAAAAACTTTTTCTCATGAAAAATTAACTCATTAATTCAGAAAAACAGAGCAAAAACTTTTTTCTCAGTGAAACATTAACTCGCTAATTCAGAAAAACAGAGCAAAAAAATTTTCTCATGAAAAATTAACTCATTAATTCAGAAAAACAGAGTAGATTTTTTTCTCTTAGAGTGAAATGCAGTACGCCACCGTCGGAAAGACGTTCAACATGTGAGCATTAACAACAGTAGTTTAATGTACAGTTTTATAATCAGCGAGTACGTCATAGAATCTCTTTTCCAAACTGTTTTTGTCTTATCCTGAGTCACAGTGGTCCATCGGTTAGTCAGGGGTTATGCTGCGGGGACTATTTTACACTGGTTCAGACTGCGTGACTTGTCCTGATTGTAATGATGCAATCCTCACACTGACTGATAAAGCCTCACAAATAACATGCAAGTATTGAGGTTCATTTCTTAATAGCCTGTAATATTGATTATTTATATTGATTATATGTATATTAGATATTTATATATATATATATTGTATATTGATTATTTCCCCCTCCACACTAGTGTGAATGCTGTTATTTGTGTTCTTGCACTTCAGAATAGGGACAAATAAAAGACTCCTCCTAGATTTACATTTTTAAATTACGAATGGCCTACTGATGTTTCTGTTATAGAGGGAATGCGCGTGACGTCACCGTCCGGTCAGTGGTGCCAGTCCCTCACAGTGAGTGGCACAGAAAGCTGCAGCGCCAAAAACAAACACAACAAATATAAAGTGGGAAAGAGCTTTGCGATTGAACTGCTGATTACAACTAGATTGACAAAAAAATCGGAGGTATATTTTTACAGACTGCGATAGAAAATAGATCGCTGCAATCGACAGAAACAACTGGAAATAACTGGATTATTAGTTATCATTTGTGTCAATATGCTGAATTTACAGCTGTAAAACCATACCCATATAGTTTGTTTTGTTATATATCTCGTAAACAACTCATGTGCATATTCTGCATTATTGGATGTTTCTTAATAAACACTGACCAAAAAAAAATCTATATAAAGTTTATAGGCTGGACAATATGATGATATATAGGCTATCTGTAACACTGATATAAGTAATCACCACGGATTAAGACCTACTATTGTATTTATATAAAGCGTTCACAGGCAAATTTGCTTTATGTTTACCGTCTATATTGCTTTTATTTCCCACAGTGTCGAAATCAGGCAAAGCGTAAATGTACAAGCGACACGATTCCTGTCTGCATTCAATATCCATGGATCACTGGATCTTTGAGTAAGTTGTAAGGAACACTATATTGAGTCCAACATTTAGTTTAAATTGATAAAATTGTTCATTTAGGTCGCATTTTCCACAGTTTCCCCTATTAAATCCAGTCACGCAGCAGATCTTTTGCCACTCAGGTGCGACGGCGGGAAAGTGACGTCAATGCATTCCCTCTATAGTGTTTTCAATATTATTTGTGCATAAACATATCTGGTTATAGTAATAAATACAGTTTGTTTAAAAACTAAAACATTTTGTCAGTGCTGTACAAGCTTACAAGAGCGACAATATCATTAAACGTGAAGGGGGGGCCCTAAAGTATTTTCTTGGGAAAAAGGGGGTCTCAGACAAAAAAGGCAAGGGCCCGCTGACAGATACGAATACAGTCAGAGTGTAATCATCTGAGAAAATGCCCAGGTTTGTTGACGTTTGTACCTTGAAGATGGAAGGAGTGTATTCATTCATCTATGGAGCTGCGCACCGTCCACCCGCCCCTGGAAGCCGGCGTCCCCGAACCGACTGGAACTCCAGGAGCGAAGCGAGAGCGGTTCCCCCGAGGCGACGCCCCCGTCCCAGCCACACCTGCAGCTGGGAGGAGTTAGAGTTATGCAGGAGACTCGGCCACGCCCCCTCACGGCCCAGCGGACTCGAACAGAGACAGCTGAGGAGAGCGAGAACACACACATGTGAGAGACTGCAGCAGATTACACTCCCAGGATATGTGTGTTTAGAATGAGCTCATCTGTAAATGGCTTAATCATCATACAGAAGGAGGCGGGGTTATCTTTCTTCACTATTTGGGTTCATCACATCATTAATCATTTTTTTAAATGTGGTCGATTCAAAATAGATTGAAATCGAATTATTTCCCATATTTATTTATACAAAAGCCAGTATTAGTTCTCCCCCACTGTTCACAGAGAATGCTGGGAGACTTTCTGTGTTTGTCTTCAACATAATATAACCTGATCCTGTGTGATCAAGGCGTGCGACTGTTTCTGACTCGTCCAATTTTTCATCTTGCATCAAAATCCTGTCAATCGTATTCGTATGCATTTGAAATATAGAGTTGGTGTTTTGTTTTAATGTGCTACAAGTGTTCCTAAAATAAAAGAGTTTAATATACAGGTTAGTGTCTCTTAATTTCTTCTTATTAATTAACCAGTTGTAAACTTATGTTCACTGTTCCTTTTTATAAATATGGGATTTGTATTAAATCTATATTTCATTGAGTTGAATTGAGAATCAAAATTGAATTTAGAATCAAAATCCAATCGCTTTGAGAGTTTGTGAATCAAAATCAAATCATATTGAGAGCTTTAGATTATAAAAATCAGAATCGCATAGAGAGTAAGCCTGTTGAAACGAATTCTTAAATTCGAATATAATTCAAATTTTTTTTTAAAAATCAATACTATTTGAATGCTGAAGTTACTGTTTGAATATTGCTTTTTTATGTATATATTTTAAATTTTCTTTTATATGCAATACTTGCCTTCTCGCCGCCTTGGCTTACACATGTGAAAATGAAATGCCTTTGTTTCGTCTGATGAACAATAAAGTTTTTGAATCGTAACACAAGTGTGCACGTTATCCACGGTGTATCATCATAACAACTGTCAAAAATGGTAGCCTAAATGTTTAAAGATGTAAAAAGCGTCCCCCAGAGCGCTGTGAAGCGAAAAACGCAAATATCTCAACGGATTCGTCGCATCGAGCTTGTTGGAACCGTCTAAGTCGAACTGAAAAGAACGATATAAGTTTCAGAATTTTTGGTGGTGTTTTGTCGAGATATCAGCTGAAAACCATCGGAAGCGCTTCAACCATATTCAGCACGAATAAAATATGTATTAGATGTCCCTCTAGTGGACTGAACGTGTAACAACAACCACATGCTATAGTGGCATTGGCAATCACATAAGCATGTGTAATGTCGTAAATATTAATAATAGGATACATTTTAGCATTTAATATTCAGAATATTATTTGAATATTAAATAAAATAAGGAATGGAATTCGAATAGTATTATAGAGGAAGATTGACAGCCCTAATAGAGAGCTTGTGAATCAAAATGGAATCATATTGACAGCTTTTCAAAAGAAATCAAATCGCATTTGAGAGCTTTAGAGAGAAATCGTATAGAGAGCATAAATCGAATCAAATTGATAGCTTTTTTAATAGAAATCGAATCCCATTGAGAGCTTGTGAATTGAAATATCCAGCATATTCAATTCATGTTTATATTTGTATAGAGCTTTTCACAACACACATCATTTTCAAAGCAAGTGCATGAGTCCATGTGTGTGTGCTGCAGTTGTGTGTGTGCTGCAATTGTGTGTGTGCTGCAGTTGTGTGTGTGCTGCAGTTGTGTGTGTGCTGCAGTTGTGTGTGTGTGCTGCAGTTGTGTGTGTGCTGCAGTTGTGTGTGTGCTGCAGTTGTGTGTGTGTGCTGTAGTTGTGTGTGTGTGCTGCAGTTGTGTGTGTGTGCTGCAGTTGTGTGTGTGTGCTGCAGTTGTGTGTGTGTGCTGCAGTTGTGTGTGTGCTGCAGTTGTGTGTGTGTGCTGCAGTTGTGTGTGTGTGCTGCAGTTGTGTGTGTGCTGCAGTTGTGTGTGTGCTGCAGTTGTGTGTGTGTGCTGCAGTTGTGTGTGTGTGCTGCAGTTGTGTGTGTGTGCTGTAGTTGTGTGTGTGCTGCAGTTGTGTGTGTGTGCTGTAGTTGTGTGTGTGTGCTGCAGTTGTGTGTGTGTGCTGCAGTTGTGTGTGTGTGCTGTAGTTGTGTGTGTGTGCTGCAGTTGTGTGTGTGTGCTGTAGTTGTGTGTGTGTGCTGCAGTTGTGTGTGTGTGCTGTAGTTGTGTGTGTGCTGCAGTTGTGTGTGTGCTGCAGTTGTGTGTGTGTGCTGCAGTTGTGTGTGTGTGCTGCAGTTGTGTGTGTGCTGCAGTTGTGTGTGTGTGCTGCAGTTGTGTGTGTGTGCTGCAGTTGTGTGTGTGCTGCAGTTGTGTGTGTGCTGCAGTTGTGTGTGTGCTGCAGTTGTGTGTGTGTGCTGCAGTTGTGTGTGTGTGCTGTAGTTGTGTGTGTGTGCTGTAGTTGTGTGTGTGTGCTGCAGTTGTGTGTGTGTGCTGTAGTTGTGTGTGTGTGCTGCAGTTGTGTGTGTGCTGCAGTTGTGTGTGTGCTGCAGTTGTGTGTGTGCTGCAGTTGTGTGTGTGTGCTGCAGTTGTGTGTGTGCTGCAGTTGTGTGTGTGTGCTGCAGTTGTGTGTGTGTGCTGCAGTTGTGTGTGTGTGCTGTAGTTGTGTGTGTGCTGCAGTTGTGTGTGTGCTGCAGTTGTGTGTGTGCTGCAGTTGTGTGTGTGCTGCAGTTGTGTGTGTGCTGCAGTTGTGTGTGTGCTGCAGTTGTGTGTTGTGCTGTAGTTGTGTGTGTGTGCTGTAGTTGTGTGTGTGTGTACTTGTGTGTGTGTGCTGTAGTGTGTGTGTTGTGTGTGCCTGTGTTGTGTGTGCTGCAGTTGTGTGTGTGCTGCAGTTGTGTGTGTGCTGCAGTTGTGTGTTGTGCTGTAGTTGTGTGTGTTGCTGTAGTTGTGTGTGTGTGCTGTAGTTGTGTGTGTGTGCTGTAGTTGTGTGTTGTGTGTACCTGTGTTGTTGCCGTAGTTGTGTGTGTGTGTGTACCTGTGTTGTTGCCGTAGTTGTGTGTTGTGTGTACCTGTGTTGTTGCTGTAGTTGTGTGTTGTGTGTACCTGTGTTGTTGTCGTAGTTGTGTGTTGTGTGTACCTGTGTTGTTGCCGTAGTTGTGTGTTGTGTGTACCTGTGTTGTTGCCGTAGTTGTGTGTTGTGTGTACCTGTGTTGTTGCCGTAGTTGTGTGTTGTGTGTACCTGTGTTGTTGCCGTAGTTGTGTGTTGTGTGTACCTGTGTTGTTGCTGTAGTTGTGTGTTGTGTGTACCTGTGTTGTTGCCGTAGTTGTGTGTTGTGTGTACCTGTGTTGTTGCCGTAGTTGTGTGTTGTGTGTACCTGTGTTGTTGCCGTAGTTGTGTGTTGTGTGTACCTGTGTTGTTGCCGTAGTTGTGTGTTGTGTGTACCTGTGTTGTTGCCGTAGTTGTGTGTTGTGTGTACCTGTGTTGTTGCTGTAGTTGTGTGTTGTGTGTACCTGTGTTGTTGCCGTAGTTGTGTGTTGTGTGTACCTGTGTTGTTGCCGTAGTTGTGTGTTGTGTGTACCTGTGTTGTTGCTCGTAGTTGTGTGTTGTGTGTACCTGTGTTGTTGCCGTAGTTGTGTGTTGTGTGTACCTGTGTTGTTGCCGTAGTTGTGTGTTGTGTGTACCTGTGTTGTTGCCGTAGTTGTGTGTTGTGTGTACCTGTGTTGTTGCCGTAGTTGTGTGTTGTGTGTACCTGTGTTGTTGCCGTAGTTGTGTGTTGTGTGTACCTGTGTTGTTGCCGTAGTTGTGTGTTGTGTGTACCTGTGTTGTTGCCGTAGTTGTGTGTTGTGTGTACCTGTGTTGTTGCCGTAGTTGTGTGTTGTGTGTACCTGTGTTGTTGCCGTAGTTGTGTGTTGTGTGTACCTGTGTTGTTGCTGTAGTTGTGTGTTGTGTGTACCTGTGTTGTTGCTGTAGTTGTGTGTTGTGTGTACCTGTGTTGTTGCTGTAGTTGTGTGTTGTGTGTACCTGTGTTGTTGCCGTAGTTGTGTGTTGTGTGTACCTGTGTTGTTGCTGTAGTTGTGTGTTGTGTGTACCTGTGTTGTTGCCGTAGTTGTGTGTTGTGTGTACCTGTGTTGTTGCTGTAGTTGTGTGTTGTGTGTACCTGTGTTGTTGCCGTAGTTGTGTGTTGTGTGTACCTGTGTTGTTGCTGTAGTTGTGTGTTGTGTGTACCTGTGTTGTTGCTGTAGTTGTGTGTTGTGTGTACCTGTGTTGTTGCTGTAGTTGTGTGTTGTGTGCTCGTAGTTGTGTGTTGTGTGTTGTGTGTACCTGTGTTGTTGCCGTAGTTGTGTGTTGTGCTGTACCTGTGTTGTTGCTGTAGTTGTGTGTTGTGTGTACCTGTGTTGTTGCTGTAGTTGTGTGTTGTGTGTACCTGTGTTGTTGCTGTAGTTGTGTGTGTGTGTGCTGTACCTGTGTGTGTGTGCTGTAGTTGTGTGTTGTGCTGTAGTTGTGTTGTTGTTGTAGTTGTGTGTTGTGCTGTAGTTGTGTGTGTGCTGTAGTTGTGTTGTTGTGCTGTAGTTGTGTGTGTGTGCTGTAGTTGTGTGTGTGTGTGCTGTAGTTGTGTGTGTGTGCTGTACCTGTGTTGTGTGCTGTAGTTGTGTGTTGTGCTGTACTTGTGTGTGTTGCTGTAGTCTGTGTGTTGTGTGTACCTGTGTTGTTGCTGTAGTTGTGTGTTGTGCTGCACTGTGTGTTGCTGCAGTTGTGTGTTGTGCTGTAGTTGTGTGTTGTGTGCTGTAGTTGTGTGTGTGTGTGTACTTGTGTGTGTTGCTGTAGTTGTGTGTTGTGTGTACCTGTGTTGTTGCTGCAGTTGTGTGTGTGTGTGTACCTGTGTGTGTGTGCTGCAGTTGTGTGTTGTGCTGCAGTTGTGTTGTGTGCTGTAGTTGTGTGTTGTGCTGCAGTTGTGTGTGTGCTGCAGTTGTGTGTGTGTGCTGTAGTTGTGTGTGTGTGCTGTAGTTGTGTGTGTGTGCTGTAGTTGTGTGTTGTGTGCCTGTATTGTTGTGTAGTTGTGTGCTGCAGTGTGCTGTGTTGTTGCTGTAGTTGTGTGTGTGTGCTGCAGTTGTGTGTGTTGCTGTAGTTGTGTGTGTGTGCTGTAGCTGTGTGTGTGTGCTGTAGTTGTGTGTGTGTGCTGTAGCTGTGTGTGTGTGCTGTAGTTGTGTGTGTGCTGCAGTTGTGTTGTGTGCTGCAGTTGTGTGTGTGTGCTGCAGCTGTGTGTGTGTGCTGTAGTTGTGTGTGTGCTGCAGTTGTGTTGTGTGCTGCAGTTGTGTGTGTGCTGTAGCTGTGTGTGTGTGCTGCAGTTGTGTGTTGTGCTGCAGTTGTGTGTGTGCTGCAGTTGTGTGTGTGCTGTAGTTGTGTGTGTGCTGCAGTTGTGTGTGTGTGCTGTAGTTGTGTGTGTGTGCTGTAGTTGTGTGTGTGTGTGTGCTGTAGTTGTGTGTGTGTGCTGTAGTTGTGTGTGTGTGCTGCAGTTGTGTGTGTGCTGTAGTTGTGTGTGTGCTGCAGTTGTGTGTGTGCTGCAGTTGTGTGTGTGTGCTGCAGTTGTGTGTGTGCTGCAGTTGTGTGTGTGCTGCAGTTGTGTGTGTGCTGCAGTTGTGTGTGTGCTGTAGTTGTGTGTGTGTGCTGTAGTTGTGTGTGTGCTGCAGTTGTGTGTGTGTGCTGTAGTTGTGTGTGTGCTGCAGTTGTGGTGTGTGCTGCAGTTGTGTGTGTGCTGCAGTTGTGTGTGTGTGCTGCAGTTGTGTGTGTGTGCTAGTCTAGTGTGTGCTGCAGTTGTGTGTGCTGCAGTTGTGTGTGTGTGCTGTAGTTGTGTGTGTGTGCTGTAGTTGTGTGTGTGTGCTGCAGTTGTGTGTGTGCTGCAGTTGTGTGTGTGTGCTGCAGTTGTGTGTGTGCTGCAGTTGTGTGTGTGTGCTGCAGTTGTGTGTGTGCTGCAGTTGTGTGTGTGCTGCAGTTGTGTGTGTGCTGCAGTTGTGTGTGTGCTGCAGTTGTGTGTGTGTGCTGCAGTTGTGTGTGTGTGCTGTAGTTGTGTGGTGTGCTGTAGTTGTGTGTGTGTGCTGTAGTTGTGTGTGTGTGCTGCAGTTGTGTGTGTGCTGCAGTTGTGTGTGTGCTGCAGTTGTGTGTGTGCTGCAGTTGTGTGTGTGTGCTGCAGTTGTGTGTGTGTGCTGTAGTTGTGTGTGTGTGCTGTAGTTGTGTGTGTGTGCTGTAGTTGTGTGTGTGTGCTGTAGTTGTGTGTGTGCTGCAGTTGTGTGTGTGCTGCAGTTGTGTGTGTGCTGCAGTTGTGTGTGTGCTGCAGTTGTGTGTGTGCTGCAGTTGTGTGTGTGCTGCAGTTGTGTGTGTGCTGCAGTTGTGCTTACTCTCAGACAGAGGGAGCCGTTGGCGAAGCTCTCGGTGTTCTCGCCGGCCGCACAGCGGCGACCACGTGATTGACTGGTTGGTCGGTGGCGTTCAGGTCTGACCAGATGAAGTTCTCTGGAGCTCGTAAGGAGAGTAGAACAACTGGACTCGGCTGCCGTCTGTGGGGTCTGCCGTGTTGTCGACATCATCGTTACTCCCAGATCTGACACACACACACATCAGCGTTCACTGCTTTATTCCGGAATGAATGTAAGAATAAACATTTTAAAGAAAGACAAATCCTCTCCAAATACAGATGAAGTGACCATGATCTAGAGATAGAGAGAGGAAGATCCTCCCTCACCCTGGTGAACACTAGTGCTGCGCTGTAGGTCACACTGCTCTCCGGGCGCCACCCTCAGGCTGCCCAGGAACTGCTGTTGATGAACTCCGGCCAGTTGACCTGCACTGCGGACTCTGGTGCTGTTTGTGTGGACCAGCAGCAGCGCTGGAGCGCCTCGGTCACACAGCAGGAAGTGCAGCGTGTCGTTCAGTCCCAGTCCTCTGCGCGTGAAACCAGAGCGACTCCTGGAGGAAGAGACGAGGGGGGGGCCAGACCCGGGCTTCAGCTCCACAGACACCTGAGGACACCAGAGACAAGTGTGTTCATCACAGCAGTATCATACACACCACAGATGGAGACGTCTCAGATTCGGTTTAGAGTGTGTGTGAATATCATTGTTGTGAATTCAGATGATTTACAGTCAAACCAAAAACTATTCAGACACCAGATATCATTTTTGATATTTTTCTACTAGTGTGATCAGGACACTATAGTTCATTTATATCAGTGACATTTACACACATTTGGGACTAATATCTACTCCTCCACTTTGAGCTGATGATGTTCTGCTGAAGTGTGTTTTCTGTAATCGCTAATGCTCTTTTTACACACACACTGAACAACATGAAGCATTGCTTGGTCACTGGTTGAGCTAAACTGGTATTATCTAATAGTGTAGTTAAATTGAACAGCTGACAGATATTCAACATAATTCATGTGTGAGAGTCCAACAGAAGGACATGGACAAAACCAGTCAAATATCCACTGATCTGAGAACTGAGTTCTGCTCATGTCTTATCTACCATTAGCTAAACTATAGCCAATAAACTGATCATGTGAGAAATGTTGAATATATTTAGGTTTGACTGTATATCAGCAAGATAAAGTTTTCAAACTGACTAACATTGTGGACATTTTGTTGAATTGCAAAACCTGACTTGTGATAGTGTTGGAAGTATGAAACTGATCAGTAATGTTTTGCTCAATATGCTAATATTTTCCTGCAAAACCTACAGTTGTCATAGTCAATATAATAGCAATATGACTTAATATGAAATAAAAATACAAATATGAAATCATATCAGATTTTGTTGTGGGAAAAGTGAAAATGTTGGAAGAGGAATCTGAACTACCACCATAACAAGAAAGAAAACCATATAGACCAATTTTTATCTCTGATCTAGTTAAATAGTGTTTATCGCTTGTCATTTAAACATTTATATTAAACTGAAGTTATTTATAGATTGTCAAATGTCTCTAATGCTGTGACTGTAAATGCTTTGTAGTTCTGAAAAGAACCAGTTCAAATGTTTTCATTTACATTATTATAATAAATGTATAATTATATTCACGCTACACTAAATCAGTTGTACTTGAGAGTTTATGGGATATAAAGTTCTTATGAAACACCACATAAATCATAATTCATTTATATAATAGTTTCATGTAACTTATACTGAAATACTATCTAGTTCTGATCCAACCTTTCAAAAACACATAAAGAGGAACTAAAAAACCAGCTTTTTGTAAGAGATGAGCCTAAATATATGAACAATTATCAATAAAACCTGACAGATGGCTTCAGCTGTAAATAAACACCGCGTTCAAAAACTAGATTAAAACCAGAAAGGTAAAAAATAATAATCTTTCTCAGAAGTGTCTCTTCTGACGGTGTTTGCAGCTTTCTAAAGGTTGTTTCTGTTGTTGCGACAGTGTGAAGTTTGTTTCATTGTTTTCGCTTGATCAGTGATTTATACTCACCTTTCGTCGAAATGTATCTCCATTTCCCAGAAACCCACGCGCGGCACCGAACACAACAAACAGCACAGAACATATAAAATTCACTTTAAACATCGACATGTTTTAAACTCTGAACACAAAATGAAGAACTGACATTTCTGCTGTGCTGTTGTGGTTGCAGGTCAGTCATGTGACCCTGGCGTGACGTAATCATCAGTTTACAGTCATTCGAGAAGGTGTGGTAAATCTGAGTTTGCGGTTCGTTTCACCGTATTTAGTAAAAGTTGTGGGATAAATAGGCAATCGGATATTGGTTATACGTTACGGGTATTTGAATGTAATGCTTTAAGAAGTGAACTGCCATTAACAAGAGAGAAGAGGAAGGAGAACGTTCATTTTGTCATCATCACGTTGCCCCATCACTAATCGAGAAACAAATTTTGCTCAGCGCAAGTGACGCAACGCGCCCATCCTCCGCGCGCGCGCCCGCCCACGTTTATAAGGCCCCGCCCACTTACCGACGCTCGAGGCTTTGTGAGAGCCCGTGCTTTAGCATGATGCATCACCTCTAGTTTTTAAACGTAGCAAGTGAAAGTATAAAACGTTTTTTGAATGTACATTATAAGTTATAAAATGTATTATAAAAAACATAGTATTAATCGCGAAAGATTACAAAAGTACTTTAGTGTTAGGCTACTCTTAGTTCGTTTTATTTCGTTATAATAACTACACATTTCTCCTATATTCTATCTGAAATGCGTCGCAAAGTTTCACTTTGTTTCCTTGCAACTCATCAAGGTTAACTCAACTCCATCGTTTACCATATCAGTCAGTATTTTAAGAGTATCTACCTATAATAGCTAAATTGTTTATATTTTTATTATGGTTTTCCATATGCTGGACCGCTGACATGTGGCTCTGCATTTCCTTCAGAAATGATGACTGATGCAATAAGAAATTACACCAAGATTGAAAGAACCAACAGGTGGCGCTGTCAGGTCATAATAATAAGCGCTTGACATATTTTACTGTCAAAGTGACCCAAACTGACACAAAACTATTTTCATTATATGATGTATGAGTCATGCAGGGAAACTGTTACAGAGCTGGGTAGATATGACCTAAAAGCTAACAAACAGACGATAAGCCTCAGACTAAAAATGACATTGAGTATTTCAACTAAAGGGAATATATCGTAAAATGCAGTGTTGGGGACAGTTATAAAAAGTAATGCATAATGTTATACCACCATTTTGCATCACAGTAAACAGACTGCTACTTCCTGCTGAAGTACGGAGGATGGACTTTAAACCCTGCATTCTTCACATCGGAAGTGAAACTATATTCTCTTATGGCAAGCCAATTTAACATTTAATCCTTAAAATATGCTACTATTTATTTTTCAGTGCTACTACTCTTTTAAAATATAGATATTAGTAGCCTATCTATTCAATTAGATAAAATTGTACCCATTATTTAAAAGTACCTTTATAAAGATACTACAGCGTATTAATTAGATAGTTATATTTTTAACTATTTTTTTAACTTATATTTTTCAGACACGAGTGCTCATTGCAGTAGTATTTATACTTTACTTTTTAATAAAAAATGGAACTAGTTAACTTTCCCTATACTTTATATAATTTTTGTAGGCCTATGTTAAGCACTTTGAATTGCAATTGTGTAGATGTAATAAGTATAATGAGTTAGTAGTAGGAGAGCAGGTCAGTGTGACACGGGAAGTACTGTAGTCACACACTTGTTTTAAACACTTCCACACATACATTCATAGCATGACGAAATTTACTGTATTTAATTGTTGCCATATAATTCAATACAGAGAAAACTGAGATAAAATTCAGAAATGTTTGTAGGATATCACTTAACATTTAACAGTAGGCCTACATTTCTTATTTGTATTAATTTTTCATCTGTTTATTGTGTTTCGTTGTGTTTATTTAAAATAATATAAATCTGATCATGTTTTAATCTTATATGTTATTTAGATATGGCTCTTTGATACAGATGTAACCAGAAGAAACACTCGGCGGGTTTAAACCCCAGTTGCTCAGGCGGGGCATGTTGTCACACTGAGTTATAATGAGCGTCTATTAGAGATATGATATTCTATTCTATACTTTTATGAATTCAATTGATAAACCACGAGAAAAATGTGAATGAAGACTGAGAGTGAAGGTTCAGAAATTATTTATGATTATGTTTTGAACTATGCTGTACAGCTGTGTTTTGCGGTGTGTGTGTGTGTGTGTGTGTGTTTGTTGTCAAACTGAAAAATGTGTTGATTTTTAATTATTAAAAAAATACCACTATTTTATATGAAAAAGTTAATAATTGTATTTTATTGTCAAAGTATAAAAGTGTGTCTTGTATATTTGTTTTGATTAGATCAGATAGCATTTGAATCTGTCATATGGTTATGTAATAAGTAATTCCAACTATGGGGCAAGTTGTCACATTTCACTTCCATTATTTCGGGTAAATCTAAAAAAAGTATACGCAATTAATGAAACTAAACTGTCCGCACACATAAATCCTTTAAGCAAATTTAATCACCAAGCTTTCGTTCAAAATACCATCCATGGGATTAAATGTTAAATCGGTTTTCCATAAATGTCAAGCTGTTTGAAATACGTTAGTTACGTCAAACACTGAAATAATTCAGGACATGCCCCTTTGCGAGCTCCTTAGAAGGTGATCGTCGGCAGAGCGCACAGGGAGCGCAGAGTCGGAACTGAAGCTTTTCCTCAGACAATCTGTCTATACCTGGGCTATACGGAGTACCTGATGTGTACATATTTAGCTGTGGGAGTTTTGATGAAGCCTGGATGAACAGAGACTCATGTAGAACTTTAACCGTGTACAGTAAGTTTTCATATTTTTAAACATAACACCAGCTTGTGAGTTTTTATGTTCTTATGACAATGATTTTGTCTTTGTGGAAAACTAAACCTTCTAGTGATGTTAAAGAGAGTCAGTGATGACGATGCTATGATTCTATGATTATGTTTTAGTGGGGTTATTATTAATATAATTGTAAAATGTTTTTGCATTATTACTACTGATTGGTTGGTCAGCAGGAAAAATAAGTTCTAAATAAAACCTGTTGCTTGTGTATAGAAATATAAATATATAAAACAAAAGTTTGTATTCACCTTCATCCATCACTCTTTTTGTTTTCTATTGTAAAACATCGCGTTACAGTATCGGTCTGAGACAGGGCTGGACTCGGCCATCGGGCATACCGGGCATTTGCCCGGTGGGCCAACGTTCTTTTGGGCCGATACATCTCAAACTTTTTTTTTTAACGGCCCATACAACTCATATCAGCGGCCCATTGGTTTGAGTTTTGCAGCCGCGGCGCTGGGATCTTTGTGCCATTAGAACGCATGGGAAAAGAAAGTCAGCAGGATTTTTCTTTCTCAAAGAGCGGCCCATGAAACACGGAGATCAGCGGCCATTGGTTATTTTCTTGATTGTACACTGGGGCTGGTCCAAGTGCACATCTTTAATCACCTCCCCTCTGGGCTGAGCAGGAGCGTGCAGTGAATCTGACAAAATAGAGCGATGGAGAAGAAACGCAAGGAATATGTGCAGAGATATGGCATGAAAAAAAGAAACAGCCTTCAGTGTCTGATGAGGAGCGAGGAGGATCAGGAGAGACATTAGTGAGTGTAGAGAACTGTGGTAAGCAGAACTATAGGCTACTTTCAGAACACAGGACAGAGTGTTAGAAGGAACCCACCCAGTTACGCATTATTTCCACATCTGCATATTTGACGATTACGCATTTTACTAGAATTATAATGAGAGTATGAGACCCGTTTGTAAACCATATTTTCCACCAAAACAAAAAAGCTGAATGCCGTTTCCATCAAAATAAAAGATAATGTGTTTATATCTCTTTCAAGTTAAAGAAATTAGTTCCAAGCTAATTATGAAAGTTGCTTTTATTTTTCATTGCATGTGTTTTACAATATATGGCTGTTACTGTCATTAATATTATAGCTATGATTAATTATGTAGTATGTAATGTAGACAGACACAATATCCCAACTAAAAGTGTTTTGTGTTTTTCTTTGTTCAATTTGTACACTGAAATCGGGTTAGAGCTCTTAATTTTGAACTCTCAAAGTGCACCAGATTGATGAATTTAACATTAAAAAGCACAAAAAAATTTACGGGGAGCATGCCCCGAACCCCCTAGAGGGTCAAAGGTTACTATTAAAATATCTGGTGAGAAAGATTGGTATTGCCAATCCAATTGGAGAATTGTATTTTACACTTAGTTTATTTCATCTCACTCATTACATGGCATTGGTGGGGTTCAAAGGAGTTGTTGATATACATATTCAAGGGCGTACACAGTTCGGTTGTGTTTATGTTCATATGTATGTAGTGGGCCAGTTCTTGCCAAAATGCCCGGGCCGATTTTTTTGTCCCAGTCCAGCCCTGGTCTGAGAAACAGTTCAGTGTATTGCGAATCTCGACATCACTTTATCCACAAATCTTTGCTCTCAGACACTCGGTTTAATTTTTCTTCACAGTGGAGAAAAGACATTGAACTTGTTTTGGAGGAACATGTGCAGAAGGAGGGCTGACACAGATCTGAAGGGATCAAAACCCGAAAAGATAAAAATATTAAATTACTTCAGTGTCACTCACACACCAAATCAAATGATGCGCATGCGTCGAGTTATGCAACGTTGTTGGGAAAGTAAACCATGTGGTTCGCAAAATTATTCAGTGTTTCAGAATCTTCACTCGCTGGCGACTCCTTCTGGACAAACAGTGAAACTGCAACAAACTCAGACCAAACATGTGGTGTGTGTCTGTCACATAACACATCTTCTGTTTTCTCATCAGGATGACTCTTCTTCTTCTTCTGCTGTGCTTCATCAGTTATAGCGGTCAGTGTTATTTATGATTTTTTTTAAAGTTCTAGTTCAACTAGTTCAAGCTACTAGTTATCTCTAGTCTATTGTTTTTCTGTTGTGTTTAACTCATCTCTAGATTTATACTGTCGTCAACATATGACGTGTAATGAGCACTTCTGATATTTTTGGACAATTGTTGCCTTCATAATTGATTTATTTATTTTAATCCAGTTTACTAAAATAATTCAAGTAAAATATTTAAGATCATATTGATTACAGAAAATAGACAGAACATTTATTTTTCAGTATTGATAGTTATGTAGTGAGTGTGTGTGTGTGTGTGTGTGTGTGTTTGTGTGTGTGTTTGTGTTTGTGTGTGTGTGTGTGTGTGTGTGTGTGTGTGTGTGTGTGTGTGTGTGTGTGTGTGTGTGTGTGTGTGTGTGTGTGTGTGTGTGTGTGTGTGTGTGTGTGTGTGTGTGTGTGTGTGTGTGTGTGTGTGTGTGTGTGTGTGTGTGTGTGTGTGTGTGTGTGTGTGTGTGTGTGTGTGTGTGTGTGTGTGTGTGTGTGTGTGTGTGTGTGTGTGTGTGTGTGTGTGTGTGTGTGTGTGTGTGTGTGTGTGTGTGTGTGTGTGTGTGTGTGTGTGTGTGTGTGTGTGTGTGTGTGTGTGTGTGTGTGTGTGTGTGTGTGTGTGTGTGTGTGTGTGTGTGTGTGTGTGTGTGTGTGTGTGTGTGTGTGTGTGTGTGTGTGTGTGTGTGTGTGTGTGTGTGTGTGTGTGTGTGTGTGTGTGTGTGTGTGTGTGTGTGTGTGTGTGTGTGTGTGTGTGTGTGTGTGTGTGTGTGTGTGTGTGTGTGTGTGTGTGTGTGTGTGTGTGTGTGTGTGTGTGTGTGTGTGTGTGTGTGTGTGTGTGTGTGTGTGTGTGTGTGTGTGTGTGTGTGTGTGTGTGTGTGTGTGTGTGTGTGTGTGTGTGTGTGTGTGTGTGTGTGTGTGTGTGTGTGTGTGTGTGTGTGTGTGTGTGTGTGTGTGTGTGTGTGTGTGTGTGTGTGTGTGTGTGTGTGTGTGTGTGTGTGTGTGTGTGTGTGTGTGTGTGTGTGTGTGTGTGTGTGTGTGTGTGTGTGTGTGTGTGTGTGCAGGATCCTCCAGTAAAGCTGTGTCAGGAATAAAGGGAGGAATGGTTCGCTCTATCCTGTGGATCTGAGGACAGAGAGATTGTGGACATCAGTTTAAACAGTGTGTGGAAACACATCCCTGTGTGTGAGGAGAGAAACTGCAGTGATCGAGTGTGTAAAGAAGGATCATGTGACGTCATCATCAAGGATCTGATCTACAGTGACGCTGGGAAATACTTTTTATATATTTATTATAATAATGATCAGAGAGAACTGGAGCGACAGATCCTGGAGTATAAACTTCATATTCACGGTAAAGTCAAAACTGATCAAACATCATCATGTGTTTATGGCCTTCAGTTACTGACCCCATTATAATGATGATGAATGTGTGTGTCTTCAGATGAGATCTCTGTGAAGAAAGGAGAGGATCTGAAGTTGGATGTTCTGACCAACGCTGATAAAGTGGAGAGAAACTCTCAGTGAAGAGCTGGACAGAGGTGTGGAGGAGAGGTCACGGGGTCAGCAGTGATGGACTGAGCGTCAGTGAGCAGACTCTGATCATTCATGAGTTTACAGACACTGACACTGGAACATACAGAGTTCTGGACTCTAATAATGAAGCCTTGATCACAGTCACAGTCACAGGTGAGAGAACATCAGTGGACCAGCACAAAGATTATCTTTCATCAGCAAATTAATACTAAACTGCATCAATAACATTCAATATTCTGGACATCAATCTGATTCTAGACTGGAAGGGAAATCTGAGCGACACTGAAGAAGACAAAACTGACGAGTCTGAACATCGAGGTGAGTAAAACATGAGAATTACAGAAGATCTTAAACAGTGAATATGAAATTTAGAAATTTTACTTTCCTCTTTCTCCTTCTCCTGTAGATCACTGGATGTTGCCAGTTGGACTGTGTGTGGGTCTGCTGGTTCTGCTGGTTCTGCTGGTTCTGACTGCGGTCGTGATATACAGACGTTGGCACAGAGATTACTCGAAGGGGGAAGCACCGAGTTCAGGGACCAGAAGACAGTCACTGTATGATGATCTAGTGCTGTATTTCTCCAGTTCAGGATCTAGACAGTTTTTTAAGATCTCGGCTTCAGTCAACATCACTGTGGGATTTATTCGTGCCCAGGAGAGGTGTGCCATGAGCTCTCCACGGCAGAGACTGAACTCACTCCCCAGCCGGGGTGCTCTCTCTCAGGCTCGGGTCGCTGCCCCGAAGGCCCTGGAGCTTTGAACACACTACCAGGACTTTGTCATTTTGAAGCCATCTTTAGGCGAGCCGTGGGCGTTTGAGCTTTATTCAGGAGAGCTGACCCCGCATGGGACGCACTTTCAGAAAAAAAAGTATCATTGGTCTTGTTCGTTGTTCTCGACTCGAGTCCAGCAATAAATGCTTGTTCTCCTTTAAAACAAACCATTTCCATCAGAGGAATCCGTCAACACATTTCTGCAATATATGTAATTTTCAGTACGTATGAACATTTGTGCTGCAGATCTTCCTCAGGAATCTGTTTGTTACTGAATCTGCATTTACTATTAATGTATTAATGTACATACTGATTAATTAACACATCTTAACAGTAGTGACTTAAGTGTTAATAAAGAGTTACATATTAGTTATGCAGTAAGAAACAGCAATCTAAAGTGTTACCATTGTAAAAGCAAAATCTGTTGTAGGCTAATCATGTTTTCAATAAAATTTGCAGATGTATCAACAGATTCATTATCTTTATCACAGTATTTGAGTTGTACTTTCGTGAGATACCCCTAGAAATCTTTTCCCCTTCTTGACACAATATTATCAGGAAATGCAGTTCTAGATGATGATGACGGAAGTGGAAGAGACCACTAGTGGTGACTCAGGGAAATACAACCCTGACACTCAGTTTACATGAGTGTTTCCCAAAGGACTGACATGTACTCATCCAAATGATACACAACTCATCCACACATTGAAGCCAGTCCAGATGACAGTGCTGGACCCAAATGAAGAACCTCACTATGAACAACACACAATATACGTATAAACTTTTGTGTGTAAGCAAAAACGTAACTTTGTGTACCGCCATAGCATTGTTCCGTTTTATCTCAATGATTTATTTTTACCTTCCGTCAAAATGTAACTTATCTCAATTTTCCAGAAATCGAAGCGCAGCACCAAACCCAACAAACAGAACCGAGCGGATAAAATTCACTCTGAATATCGACATGTTTTAAGACTTTCAGGGGCTTATGAAAAGCAGAGGCTGCTTGATGTAGGCTATATTGTTTTTTATTATTTTATTAATTCTTTATTTCAGACCCATGGGTCCATATAAACATACAACATATATAAACAAACAACAAACAAATTTAAAAGACATACAAGCTTTCTTTCCAATGCTTCCAAAAACAAGAAAAATACCTTGTATCACTCAATGCAATGTCATTTAAGACCCTAATAATACTATTAATTGAAACACTCAATCTGCATATAAAATTATACATACATTTTCTTAAAACAGCATTCAACGTAGGCACATTACTACCGACAAACAGTTGACTCGCACATGCCCATCTTGGATGCTTAAGCAAAATTCTAAGTGCATCATTGAATGCTACCTAAAGCTTTCTCATCTTTGCTTTAGAGTATTTACACCAAAGATGGGCTGTATATAAAGAAGTACAGTATGCCTTAAATAGAGTTATTTTAACCTCATCTGTACACATAAAAAATTTACGAGCAAGCATATTAGCCTGCCCATGCATACAGTTTACAGCACTGGCGCTGCACATCATCATTTAAATCTTAATGATGTGATGGTATTTTACTTTATTTACTACATTTAAAACTGGATCATCTATAATAAAAAGAAGGAACATTTAGTTTATGGTCTTCTTTAGCTTTAACAATTATGATAACACTCTTTTAATATTGAATTTTATGTCATGCTTCACACCATAGCTTGAAAATTCAAAGCAACTGTTGAAGGGGTGACAACAATAATAAATAATGTTTGGCTGGAAAAAAACAACTTGCTATCCTGGCAAAACCTGATTAGCTGCTGGCCAAATAAAGAATTAATAACAGATATGTCAGCATTCAAATTCCCCAATATAAATATACTAGTACATACATTTTCATTTATAAAAGCACTTAAAAAAAAAAACAATATATAGCCTACATCTTAATTTTGGCTACATTCATAGGCTATGTAGCATACACGTTCAAAATTACAAAGCTCCACTTTGATATATACACCAGTCGGCTTCTAATCTAATCACGGTAATCAGAGGGTCGTATTTCTTATGCCAGAAAATGGCCACCCACCAGGTATTCTGCCAAGTATAAAATTCTCTTACTTAAGTCAGTTGTGGAGTTAACTCAATGGAAATCCTCATGCATGGAGTTTAGTTTATCTAGATCTTGTTTTGATAAAAAAAGTCTCTTGTAAACGTAGAATGTCCGCATTCTCCAAGAATTTGTCAATAACAATCCGTTGTGCTTAATTATCACTAACATTCCGACCCAAGCGCAAACCTCTGGAGTGACACAACTCGACTTCATGAATATACGCAAGCGCCTCAGATGTTGCCTTGATTGATTATGATATAATATGCAGAATTTAGATTTTACTGTTTTTGTAATGATTCAAGTGTTTTTGTATAACTTCATTCTCCCGCTGTTGTTTAAGAAGTACGAAAGAGATTGAAAAAGAACTGTGCTGAGATCCGCCCCACAGATCAGGATCAGTCACGTGATGCTCTGAAAGTTACTTTCAGTTTAGGTTTTTTTCCGTCTCGGTCTCGCCCACGCCTAAATCAGTCATTATGAAGTTTTGACGCGTTATTAAAAGACTGATGCCGAAGTTTTACAATGTAAGTGTTCATGTATTTTTTTAAATATAAATCCAGTGTGTGTGTTTTTGTGTGATTAAACCAATAGTTGTGTTCTTGCTGCTAAGGAAATGAGACGACCGAACGAACGAACGTAGGCTAGAAACATGTCGACTGTTGACCATGATTATGATGATGGTTTTTATTATTGGGGTTATTGATATCACTATTAGTTTATCAACAAATTTGACTGATCATTTCTGTAAGCTATTTAAAGATTCACATTATAGTTTGATGTTTCTTATTTTACATTTTTATCACGTAAGATCGACATTTGTTAATTATTCAGAATAAATGTCATGAAGTTGAAGCAGGATCCAAATGCAGCACGTTTATTTAACTAAACTCAGAGACATAACAGCAAACATAAATGATACAACATCAAGAACTCACAAAGACAGGGATGAAACACAGGGCTTAAAGGGATACTCCACTTTTTTGGAAATAGGCTTATTTTCCAACTCTCCCAGCCTCAGAGTTAAACTGTTGAGTTTTACAGTTTTTGAATCCATTCAGCTGATTTCTGGTTCTGGCGGTACCACTTTTAGCATAGCTTAGCATACATCATTGAAGTGGATAAGACTATTAACGTTTCTCCCAAAAAATTTACCAAAGTGTTAAGATATTTTTCCTATTTAAAACTTGACTCTTCTGTAGTTACATTGTGCACTAAGACCGACGGAAAATGTAATTTCCGATTTTGAGGCTGATATGAGTAGGAACTATACTCTCATTCCAGTGTAATAATCAACACACTTTACTGCCATTCCATGAGTGCAGCAGGCGCGATGACTACACAAACTTAGTCCCGGTCACGTTGGAAGCTGGGCTCTATTTTCAGGCACTGCGTCATATCCTTACGCCTGCTGCACTCATGGTACGGCAGTAAAGTGTCTTGAATATTACACAGGAAAGAGAGTATAGTTCCTACTCATATCATCAGCCTAGAAAATCACAACTTTACATTTTCTGCCGGTCTTAGTGCACGGTGTAACTACAAAAGAGTCAAGTTTTAAATTGGAAAAATATCGAAAGTCATTTTTTTTTTGAGAAATGCTAATTGTCTTGTCCACTTCAATGATGTATGCTAAGCTATGCTAAAAGTGGTACCGCCAGAACTCGGAGATCGGCTGAATGGATTCAAAAACTGTAAAACTCAACACTTTAACTCTGGGTGAGCTGTAAAATGAGCCTATTTCCGAAAAAAAAAAAAAAAAAAAAACAAGGGAAAACAAGCTAGACAGGATAACAAGGGGTGTGGTTAGTGGAAAACACCTGGGATGATTAAGGCCCCGTCCACACTACTGCGTTTTCGTTTAAAAACGGAGACCTTCTGCACCTCCTGTCCAGACTAAAACGGGAAAACGAAGACCTAAAATGGAGAACGTTTAGAAACGCCGCAGCGCCGTTTTGCGTTTTGAATCTCCGGAGGGCGTTTTAGTGTAGACGGGATGAAACGGAGGAGTTCAGAAACGCTGACGCAGAGGCTCGACGCTCGGCTCTATGATTGGGTGTCATCAGTCATGACGTCTCCTTCCTGATCCGTCAGCCACTGTTTACACCAGCGCGCGCATGCCCAGTGTTGGTGAATGGTCACGTGATTCACCTTTTCAGTCGTTTTAATGTGGACGGAGATCATTTCTAATACGCAGATAAAACGCTGTTGTGGACGGAGATCGTATTCGTTTTAATTCTCCGTTTTAAATGAAAATGCAGTAGTGTGGACGGGGCCTAATAGACAGACAGGGAACTGCTGAACATGACAAAACACACCCACAACGTGACAAAATAAGTCATTGTTTAATAATATTTTATCATTCAGTAAAGTGTTTTAACCCTGTATAAATGTGTGTCTGTATCTGTGACATAAACCTGTTTTTATCATCAGGTTCAGAAAGTTGAATCTGTTTCTGCTGCTGTTTTGCTTTATCATATATAACGGTTAGTATCACTTATGTTCATAAATTCAGTTGGCTATATTACATCACACACCATGACTACTTACTTACTGCTTATGTACTTGCACAGCAACATACTTTTAATGCTATGTATACCATGATTGTGTCACATCTAACATACTGTCTGACAAGTTGTGGTCAAAGTTTATCGTTAAAGCCATTAGCAACTCTTTATAAAAAAAACTCTCAAAGTTTTGGACCAGAAGCCTAATAGATAATCCTTAACAATCATAAACTGCTAAGCTGGGAAGATGTAATTAAACACAAAAACATCTATTTGGTCTACAAATTTATGCATAAAACTGCTCTTGCTCAATTTAATTCCAATGCCATAACAGCAGTATGAGGTGATCTTCTTATCCCATTTAGGAAAAGCACATTTGGTCAATTATCATTTTCTGTTAAAGCGATACAAATCTGGAATTCACTGCCCACTACAATCAAAGATATACATACGTATTCCACCTTTACTATACATCTTAAAAACTGACTGTCTGACAATAACTGCTGCACACATTAATTTGACAGATGTGTTGTATTTGATGTGACATGATCATGCTTCTGCCACTTGGTCTCTGCTGCCTGCCTCAATATTATGTCCAGTATGTGCTTTAATGTGGCCTCTGTGTGAATATTGTTTGTGTCGTTTTGTATTGTTTTTTTTTGCATGAATTGTTGTTATGCCTTTGAAATCTGTGTCTGCTGGTATATTTGTTTGAATTGTGTGTCATGTTTAGTATGTCTGTCCCCTCTTCATAAGTCCTGCTGTAAATATAATTGTAATGTATTTTATTGATGTATGCCTACTGACAACTGTCCAGCTAAAGCTGCTCTTTTTATCAAAAAGAGACTGTCATTATAAAATAATAAACTAAAATTCTCTATGCAATTGATTAAGGAGAATATAGAAAAACAATACATGTGTTTTTCAGTATTTATTATGTGTATTGAATGAATTTTATTGTGTCTGTGTTTGCAGAATCCCCTGCGGAAGGAAACAATTATATATCTGTGATAGGGAAGAAAGGAGAAAACATCACCCTGTCCGTGTGGATCTGATGAGGACAGAGACATTACTGTTGTTGAATTAAGCAGTTTGTCAAAAAACATCCTTGTCTGTGAGAAAGAAGATTGTAAGAGTCAAAATGGCCGAGTGTTTAAAGAAGGATCATGTGACGTCATCATCAAGGATCTGATCTACAGTGACGCTGGGGAATACAGTTTATATGTTTATTACAATAATGATCAGACAGAAGTGGAGCAACAGATCAGGGAATATCATCTTCATATTTACGGTAAAGTCAAAACTGATCAAACCATCATCATGTACTTCAGGATTTCCTGATAATGTTAACAGTTTAATAATATTAGTATTGTATGCAGGGCCTGTGATCAAAAACAATGTATGTACAATGTTACAAATGTAAAAAATTTAACAATTATCCAATATTCAGATTAAATTATTCCATTGTAGGTTTTTCGGTGGCTGGTTTTTCAATTATTACATGTGGTTCCTTTAATCCTTAATATGTGTTTATGGTCTTGATTGACACCATTATAATGATGATGAATGTGTGTGTCTTCAGATGAGATCTCAGTGAAGGAAGGAGAGGATCTGAAGTTGGATGTTCTGACCAACGCTGATAAAGTGGAGAGAAACTCTAGTCAAGGCTGGACAGAGGTGTGGAGGAGAGGTCACGGGGTCAGCAGTGATGGACTGAGCGTCAGTGAGCAGACTCTGATCATTCATGAGTTTACAGACACTGACACTGGAACATACAGAGTTCTGGACTCTAATAATGAAGCCTTGATCACAGTCACAGTCACAGGTGAGAGAACATCAGTGGACCAGCACAAAGATTATCTTTCATCAGCAAATTAATACTAAACTGCATCAATAACATTCAATATTCTGGACACAATCTGTTATAGACTGGAAGGGAAATCTGAGCGACACTGAAGAAGACAAAACTGACGAGACTGAACATCGACGTGAGTAAAACACGAGAATTACTTGAAGATCTTAAACAGAGAATTAAACATATAAAACAACTCTCTTCCTCTTCTCCAGCTGCTGATCATCATTTGATTTTGCCGATTGGACTGACTGTGGGTCTGCTGGTTCTGCTGGTTCTGCTGGTTCTGCTGGGTCTGATTGCTGTCGTGATATACAGACGTTGGCACAGAGTTTACTTGAGGGGGGAAGCCCTTTGAGGGGGGAAAGCCCTAACGGATCAGAATGTTCTTTGTTTGAGTGAGAGGGTAGACCGGTGTGCAAGTACTGGGGACATATGCGCATGCATCATTGAGGCACTGACAGCGGAAAACAGCATCTTTGGGAGCCACTGATGGTGCCGTCGTCAACGACCTTCCAGGCCAGCTTAGCAGAAGGGTTGAACATTACAGCTTGCTGAGGGTTGCCAACTGTCCCGAATTACCCGGGACGTCCCGTATTCTGGCCCTAATTTATTTGTCCCGTACGGGACCTTACTTGTCCCGATTAAATAGACTGCTCTACTGATCTAACCACTGACTAACAACAGACACACGACACTCGGTCATCATCATCGCTCCCGGTTCGATCCGGACTCGCGCTGAACGGCAAATCCCTTCCACTGTCCAATTTTGGCGAATCAGTTTTGGTGAATTCAAACAACGTGATTATTGTCTCACAAGTCCAACATCAGACACACAAGAACACATGAACTCTTGCCCAAGAAACAGTTCTGATTAGTATTAATGTTTTATTTTTATTTTTTTTTAGTCAGGATTCTTTGATGAATAGGTTCAAAGTAGATTAATGTGAAATAAAAAAAAGCTTTATTATAACGTTATAAATGTCTATACTGTTACTTTTGATTACCTAGTTTAATGCGTCCTTGCTTAATAATAGTGGGCTATTACTTTCTTTAATTTAAATTAAATGTATAATGTTACAAAAGCTTTCTAATTCAGATAACTGCTATTATTTTAAACTTTGTTTAATGTGACTTTTTTGTGTGACCTTAAAATTCGTTTTAGAATTAAATTGTACATAAATAGGTTAACCAAAAACTGTTTGTCTGAGAATCTTTTTAAACTCATATGATCCTGAAATTACATACTGTGTGATACAGTAGACATATTTTGAGTCTCCTTTATTTTCCTGTAAAGAACCACGACTGTCCCACATGTTTCTTTTCTGAAGTTGGCAACCCTATGTATGGCACTGTGGATGCTGACTTGAACACTGTGTCTGCTGCTGTAACACAACTACCCGTCCTCAGATCTCAACAATGGAAATATAGCGTGTGATTGAATAACGGGCAGCGGTGGAAATACAGCAGCACTGCTGAAGTGTGGCGGGGCAGAGCTGGTCCGGCGGCTTCACTGCCGGTGTCGATGCTGTTGGCAGAACAAATGCATCTCTAGCGAACTCAGGAATGCCAACATCGTCACTCTTTATAAAAAATAAGGGTGACAGGCAGGATTTCGGCAACTACCAAGGGATTTAGCTCCTAGCCTTCCAGGAAAATGCCTTAACACATCTTACAAAGAACAAGTGAGAGATTCAAAGGTAGAAAACTCTCACCTGTGAATGTGAGATTTAAAAGACGATCAAATCATTCACTTCTACACCAGCCTTCGCTCATCCAAAGTGTTTTTTGCCCACTGCTTGGAGTCCTCCAAACACCAATCCAGTTTTACTTCATCTTAATGAAACTGAGACTTGGCCTCTCTCATAAAGATTTTGCCTTCATGTTTCATTGCATCTGTGCAACAATCTCTTCAATATTTCATGACTGGTTGAACGTGATGACACAGTGTTTTAGCTCTCTAATTCATTAGTCTTCTAGGGAAGAGATTAAAGGTGCGCTAGAATTTGAAATTGAATTTATTTCGTCATAGTTAAATAACAAGAGTTCAATAGGCCTACATGACATATGAGTCTCAAACACCATTGTTTTCTCCTTCTTTTTTATATGTATGTGTGTACATGTATGTGTATGAATGTTTATATGTATGTACTGAACTGTATGTGTTTGTTTTATTTTATTCTTTATTCTTTGACTTTGTTCAGCACTTTGGGCAGCTTTGCTGTGAGAAATGTGCTATATAAATAAATTTTACTTACTTACTTACTTACTTACTTACTTCTTACTTAAATCTCGTTTTTGAAAAACACCCCTGAAAAACAGGCGAATCTCTCACAGGTGTGGATGATGTTTATCTATAATCGGATACCGCAACAGTTTGATTAGAAGTTGTTAGTTTGCTCTGCCCATTTCACCACGGACTTGGGTCAATATCAAGCTGGCTTCTCTCAGCGTCTCATACTGAAGAAACGGGGCAATTCCAACTATATTCCCGCTAGTGGTAAACTAGTGATTTTATTAATGATAATTGACACTGTTATCTACATCCAGCGCCTATACAGTAACAGCAAAAACTCCAAGTAACGAGCACTAAATAGTATGACAAAGTATGTACGCTGAGGTTAATATGGTTACTATGGGTACAAAAAGGAAGATGTGTGATTCCTTTTTGTGCCCATGTGGGGAAATAAAGAGGTTTGTTATGTATCATGAATTCTGGGTTGTGCCAGAAGGGGTTAGCTTGTTTAATTGTAGGCCTAGTGATTATTTTGTGATATTGTCTGTTTTCTGTAATTAATAAGATCTTACATATTCTGGTAGACTAATTTTAGTAAACTGAATTAAAATAAATAAATTATTCAATTCAAATTTATTTGTATAGAGCTTTTCACAATACAATTTAATTTTTGTATACTATGTGTCAGGCCACTAGGTGGCAGTAGTGGTTGTTTCTCTGTCTTCTGTGCAGGTAAAGCCAGGTGAGGGTGATCATCTCTGCTAATGACTGCTCGTTGGGTTTGGTCTTCAGAAGGAAAGAAGAATATAAGGGTTACCCTAAAACGTCTGATTCTTGACGACGTCTTGGGTTTGTTGTGTCTGTACATTGCTGCTACTGATTGGTTGTGACCAATTTCAAAACTTACCAACTTTATTTCTTGCTGTTGTTCAAAGCCTCTGAATAGTGTGAAGTTGATATATATGAATAGGCTACGTGAAGATGTGAGTCTCTGAAACAGAAAAGGCCCTGAGCTCTCGTTGCATTTCTTTATACATCCAGACCTCGTTTGATACGTAAAACGTGAGTTTACAGTGGAAAGTTACTGTGGTCTACCTATTTGCTAGTGGTAATTAGCATTCAGACAGATCACAGATGGTCAGAAAGGAGTTAACTCAAGCACACACTGTTATGTGTGCAAGATATTTCTATATTCCTAAGAACTTTATTACCTTTTTTTTACTTCTTTGGGAATGAGACATCTGCAGTCACCCTGAGACGTTTAAAATTATACTAAACACAATCCTTAATAATAATCCTTCACATTAAAACCATATAAATTCTTGTGTGAGTGTGGGTGATCTCTAGGATCAATATAGTTTAGTAAAGGATGCGTATCAATGTCTCTCCAGATGCATATGAGGATTATTTAAAGATCGAACAGGACGTTTCTGAATGGTTGGTTAACGTAATGTCATTTTGATCTATTTTTGTGTGTTCTGCTCTTTAGAAAGACAGACGAACATCAGACCCTGTGTCATCACATAACTTTATTATACTCCAGTAGCAAAACACACATGACTCTGGATGTCCCTGAGTAGTTTTACCTCAATGTGCTTTGAAAAGTAGTCCACGCATAACAGAAATGCTGAACCCCTATGGTGAACAATGTACCTATTAAGTGCCCTGGCAACTCATGTTGGACCAATGGCTGTTTTTGATTGTTGTTCCTGTCTTCAATGTAGGTCGCACATCTGGAGACTGATCCTCTGGCCAGGACAAAATGTCTCCGCCTCTTGCCGTACATTTGACAATTACCCGCAGGTGTGACTCGCGTATTTGGTTGATCATTTGCTGATTTGGAACAATAACAGACCATCTTAATAACTGATTTGCTCTGGATATGTCCAGTATTTCTGTATTGATCTTGGCATCATTCAGCGCTGCCTTGTTGAACATGTGCATCTCTGCATCCTCTTCTGAAAGCATCAGTTTCTCTTCAGAAACAGGAAGTTGTGCCGTAATCCAGTTCAGCGCTAGATCCTCTTCCAGCTGATTTTCCTTCTGTTGGTGTAAATATGCTCGACTTAGAGCATCTGCTATGTATAGTTCCTGACCAGGTTTGTACATCAGCTTCAGATTGTCTCTCTGTAGCCGTAAAAGCACTCTTTGTAATCTCAGGAGCCTGATGCAGCGGCTTCTTAAATATACTCTCTAATGGCTTGTGATCACTTTCAGTCATGTTTTCCTTTCCGTACACACACTGGTGAAATCTCTCACAACCATAAACTATGTCCAACAACTCCTTATCAATGTGTGTGTGTGTCTACGCTGACGGTGGTTCAGATCTCTGGAGCCGTAAGCCACTGGCTTTTCTTGCTGAATCACAGCTCCTGTTCCTCCTGAACTGGGTTTGCTCACGTCAGAGAGCTTCAAAGCAGGACTTTGAGTATCCAAATATTTCAGTTCTTCAAACCTTTGCTTTTGATCATCCTCCCAGTGCCGCTCTGTGTCTTTCTCCAGCAATCTCCTCAACGCTGCACTTATGTCAGACATACTGGGAATGAACTTTGCCAGATATCTCACCACTCTCAAGAAATCTTTGCAGTTCTTGCTTTCTGGCGGTGTAATTTAGTCATTGCCCTTACTCTTTCTCCGTCTGGCTTAACTCTTGAGCACTCAGTAATCAGTGCACTCAGTGTCCGATGTGTTTGATCTTGTCAGTTTTTTTTTGCACTTGTTCCTGTTCAGCTTTCAACAGTTTTTTTCCAGCAGCTTTATTAGCCGTTCCTCATGCTCTTGAATGGCATCTCTGATTTAGTGTCTCTTTTCTTTGGCTTTATGGATTCAACTTTGTGTACATTTACTTCATCATTGAGTGCTTTCATCTGACTTGACGTGATCTCACTGGCTCTGCAAATGTCTACGGCCTTTTCCAGTGTGAGATCCGTTTCTCTTAGAAGCCCGCCTTCTAGTTGATCCTCTCTTATGCCACATACAATCCTATCACGAATGAATGAATTGCAGAGATCACCACGGTTTTATTGACTTTTGTATTTCAGGTAGCCTGCTAAGACCTGGCTAGGGACAACTAAACTAGCACTCGTTGATAACTCTGGCTTCATCCTAAAAAATGCTGGGTTGTTTTAACCCAATTTTGGGTCAAATATGGACAAACCCAGCCTATTGGGTCTCCTGAAGTGGTAGAAATGGTGGTGTTACAACTCTCCCCGTGTTACCAGAGCCCGTCTAACGGACATTCTCTGTTACCACCATAATGTTGCTATGTTTATCACTTTCTCATGTTGCTATGGTTACTGTCAATCACCGCAATTTCATGACTCACAGGACTAGACTTTAGCGGATTCATTCCCACATGTAAATGCATTTATGACTGTTTTTGATTTACGTTGTGAACGTAACCACTGGTGCTCTAGAAGCACGAAAAACAAAATTATTATTTAGATTGTCAATTGCGCTCATTTTAAGCCAATAAGTACCGCGTTCTGCACTCTCCTTAAAACTCGTCATAATCACTGAAGTTATCCGCACTGCACGTAAATCTCTCATTTATATCGCGTCTAGACTTTGTATGAGGGGATTTGGAAAAGGATAAAGCTTTTGCTGATTCTGAACATACATTTTGAGCGAATTCTCAGCATGTTGACTCTAAAATGCCTCTGATTTGCCCACTGCGTTCATGTCCGTGATTGGCTACAATGCTCAATGCGGACACAACACAAGTAGTTTCTTTTCATTTTTGAATAATGTGTCCTCCAGTGCCTGGACTCGACTGGACTCGGACATTTTTCCGAGTCTAAAATGTCCGAGTCCGTGCCAAGTCCGAGTACAAATTCATCCGAGTGCGTGACAAGTCCGAGTTCATTCAAAATTGGACTCGAGTCCGGAGTTCGAGTACCCCAACTCTATTAGTTTTATTCTTATTAGTTAGAAACAGCATTCTAAAGTGTTAACACAATTGTAACTTCCGTTAGAAGAAATACCTAAAGGATGATGAGTCTGAGAGAGTGTTTGGCATGTATTTCACATCCTCGTGGGCGCTCATGTTCCTTCATTTGCCAGACACTGTATTGCCAGAAAAGATGGCAGGCAAAGATAAGATGAAAAGTCTCCTATGATTCATGTAAACACACTCTACTGCTGTATTTCTCCAGCTCAGGATCTGGAGGTTTCTCACAGTCTCAGAACTTGAGTTGGTCATTCGTCTTGTTCTCCTTTAAAACAAAACCAT
Source organism: Hybognathus amarus (assembly GCA_030378365.1). Taxonomy (NCBI): domain Eukaryota; kingdom Metazoa; phylum Chordata; class Actinopteri; order Cypriniformes; family Leuciscidae; genus Hybognathus; species Hybognathus amarus. The sequence goes on from JAQIUQ010004495.1 coordinate 38,167, forward strand.
TTCCATCAGAGGAATCGGTCAACATATTTCTGCAAAATATGTCATTTTCAATACATAGTTTATGATCATTTGTGCTGCAGTTCTTCCTCAGGAATCTGTTTGTTACTTAATCTGCATTTACTATTAATGTAAAGCAGATTTAAATATCTAATACATGATCTTTGAATTATTGAGTCTATTTAATCCGTCCTCAGATGAACTGAGAATGAGTTGAGAACTGATGATTGTGAATATGTATCTTTGTGTCAATCTGTGTACGACAAACAGTGTTTGTGTGAGGATGGCTATGTATATATTTTACTAATTTCTATGAAAACATATTTATATGTTGCTTTTATCTGTTTTTTTGTTCTGCCAAACCTTATGAAAATGGTCTGTGAACAGCTTGTTTTCTCTCAGTTAATTAATTGTTTGTTCGTTTTGTAGACAGTTTTACGGGAAATGTAAAAAGATCAAAATGAAAGGACATAAGTACTCGTTCATTCGACTTTTGGCCTATAATCTATATTGAACTTGCGGAATCAACAATAAAATCTATGTTGATTAAACGACAAGCAGGAGAAAGAGACACATTTAGCCGTTTAGCTCCATAGACTTGGCCTAGAAATCTAGACGCCCCCTAGCGGCAGCAAAAATTATTTTGCAGCAAAGTGTGGTCTAGCAAATCTCCATAGACGTTTTAGCTGGAAAACCCCAACTCTGGTAGGGCCAATCACATCGTTTATTGAGTCGGCGGGCGGGCTTAACATAATGACGACAGAGTTGAGACGGTCAGAGCAAGCTCGGACATATTCGGTTTTAAGTCGTTCATCCTCGGTGCTGTGGCGTGCTGTTACAAAAAAGCTGTGGCGAAACGATCAACGTCATTTTTGCCGCAGTCGTGCTGTGGCGTCGAGGATAAAGGCTTTTACTCCGTGTTAGCGCGCGCTCGGACCTCTCCCGAATCATCTCAAGCAAGCACCACTACTCCGCCTCCGTTTCCCTCGTAAGCTGATATTAGTATTTAAACATTCTCTATGATATTATTTTTTTAACCCTCTGGGGTTGTTCGGCCCAAATGGACCCGAAGCATTCAAATAAAAAAATGTTAAAAATCACAGCTTCTTTGGAATGGTCCGAAATTTGGTGACTTTGTTGGTATTTGGTATATGAACACCCAAAAAAATTGGGGACAGGATGTGAACAGTCTAAGTGGTTGTAAAAAAATAGTCACACTTGGGGTGTTCGGGTCCAAATGGACCCCTATAGGAAATGAATGGGAGGAAATGAATGGGTTTTTTGGTGCGTACAATCTACAGATCAGCCACAATCCATAAAAAAGCACACAACAGTGAAGGGTGAATCTATAAAACATCAAGAGTGCAAAATCGCCGCTCCCCATTGAAATGAATGGGATTGTGTCGCTTGTAGTGTGAACAGGGCTTATGACTATTCATTTGTTACTTCATAGTTATTTTTTATGAACCAATAGCAGTTCTTCAGGAGGTATGACATATGACAATTAACTCACTGATCTCAACACAATCATCAAATTCTATTACATACTGATTAGTTAACACATCTTCCTTAGTATTTAACAGTAGTGACTAGTGTTAATAAAGAGTTACATATCAGTTCTTCAGTAATTTCCTATTAGTTATGCAGTAAGAAACAGCAATCTGTTCAAGATGCCACTCAACACTCAAAGATGCCAACTCTCACGTATGCAGTGTGAGACAAATACTCAAGCTCTTACGCCACACGCCAGATTCCCCACACTGAATAGTCAGCCTCATATAGGTCGACGCCCATTGAGCGATGGACGAGCTGTGGGGCCGGCACCCTGAAACCGGTCATCCGCTCTGCTCACTGTAATCTGTTTGGCAGGTGATATGAGGTGTCAGCACATTTAATGAATCATATCTCACTGAATACCAAACTGATTTTCACACAGGTTTTTTTTTTTGCTGCAAAGGTCATACATAGCTATGATACAGGACACATGGGATGTTTTATTCACAAAATACAAACATTAGTCAGGTAATGTTAAATCTTAAATCTTACTTGTGAAAAGTAATTCCCGAGCGCTAGTCCGCCGATGTGAGCAGGAATATGCTGCACAGTGCTCTGTCATCTACTGCTGCTGTGCAACACAATAGGAAAAAAACTGGTTCAAGATGTCGGCCGCATTTCTCAGAGCCCAGCGGCCAATAGGGCATCTAGTCTCTATAAGATATCTATGGTCAACCCGGTCAGTCAAATGCCAGAAAGATGAGTTTATGTATAGATCTACCTGTTGAGCGACTCGTGATCGACTATTTTTACCGCAAATTAGTTAAAATATCCCTAATCTAGAGCGAACGTGCATGCGAGATGTTGAGCTCCTAACCGCGCACGACGGCAGAAGAGGTAAAGCCTTGTTCATACTCGACGCGTCCGCACGAGCCTCAGCTGACTGCGCGCGCACCTCTCCAAACGGACAAGCGTTTATACTCGATGCGCTCGCCGTTGTGCTATTCTGCGAAACGGCATGGGGCCAGTCGGAAGTAATTCTCCTCTAAACCACCAGGAATAATCTGTAGCCAAGTCACTAGGGGGCGCTGCTGAGGGTATGTAAAGAGGGTGTAATTTCCCTTTAAATATGCCACTTCCTGTGAGAGGAATAGTTGCAGTAGCTGAATTGTTTGGCGTGGTCGCTGGAAGAACAAGCTCTGGTAGGTTGATTTTAATAAGAAGTGTTTTTATACTTATGATATTTCAAATCTTGTGTTGGCCAAGAGCCAGTGATGTTTGGTGAAAATGTTAATTCAAATGGGCCAGTTGTACTTAATCTGTTCACTGTTCACTTCATTCTGCTAAAATAAAATGGATAGTTATTTTTTATGAACCAATAGTAGTTCTTCAGGAGGTATGACAGTTATTAACTTACTGATCTTAAAACAATCATCAAATTCTATTAAATACTGATTGGTTAATTAACACATCTTCCTTAGTAGTTAACAGTAGTAACTTAAGTGTTAATAAAGAGTTACATAATAGTTCTTTAGTAATTTCTTATTAGTTATGCAGTACGAAACAGCATTCATAAAGTGTTACCACAATTGTAAAAGCAAAATCTGTTGTAGGTTCTTTCATCATCTTCCTCATCAGAATCATCTTTTCAATATAATTTGCAGAGGTAACACCAAGTTAACTGTGTTAAAGTTTATGGAAAGTGTTTCTCATATATCTTCTAGGGCGGTTGTGATCTTAATGCTCAACAGCTGCATTGTTAGAAATGTTCATTCGTTGGCTGGAATGTAGAACCTCGAGGGAGTCGCCACTGTAGCGGAACTTCCCTGATCTTAGCATTCCATTGACTCCTAGTCATATCGGTGTCAGTTTGAGCCCTTAAAGACTCCATTTGTCCATTATTTATTTATGAAGAAACACGACAATGTATAAAATGCTCCATACTTTGTATCTTACGTTACGGCCCCATAGAAGCCGTTTTTTGTAAAAATAGGCTAACGATTGCATCATAACCACGCAATTTTCTGTCACACAATAGAGACATTACTGTATAGACAGGAGGAGAAGCTCGCAGGCAATCTTTTACAATCTTTTTGGCAGTGCTGGACCCAAATGAAGAACATCCCTTTGGCCAATATACTGATAAACTATTGTGTGTGTAAACAACATATAATGTAGCTTTGTGTAATGCTGTAGCATTGCTCTGTCCCAGATAGCAAAATTTGTCTGGCCCACCTCTGGGCCTCACTTTGCTTCAATTCTGGCCCAGTTCTGTCTGGGTCATCACCGGCCCAAAACTGGCACAACACAGAACACACTGACAACGGACTCAAACGACTTCCTCTGGCCCAGATGTGGCCCATGCCCTGTAAAATGACTCATATTTATTGAAATGGCTCAGTTCTGGCCCAGGCACTGTAAGACGGATCTGGCTGAGAGTTGGCTGGGTCCGGCCCGGATGTGGCCCGGAAACTGGCAGACAGTCAAACACAAATTCAACCATTTAAAATGTGTGTGTTTTTTTTTTTTAAATTAACAAATACACAAACATTTAGTAAAAATAAACAAAATACACCTCATTAACATTTAACAACACACATTTTTAAACAAATTAATAAGTAAATTACATTATAGATGATTAAAAGAAAAACATCACTCTCTTTCACACACAAACTCTCATTCTTTAATAGATACATTCCTGTCGTCACCATTAAAGATAAAGCCATATACAGTAACGACCGTCTTTAAAGCTTTACAGGGTTAAACAGGAAAATTATTAATAATGCAAACAGAGTTAAATTTAGCTGTAAAGCTGCTCTAAAAGAAAATAGTGTCGTTGTTCAGCTGAATTCAGCTTTGTTGATTCAGTTCTGCTAAATAACTGTATAAAGTATATCCATTATAAAAAGAGTTTCTGCAGAAAACAGTGATGTCATCGTCCAGCTCAGTTCAGTTCTCATATACTGGTGTCAATGCAGCAGATCAGTATTAAAGGGATACTCCACCTTTTTTGGAAATAGGCTCATGTTACAACTCCCTAGAGTTAAACAATTGGGTTTGACCATTTTCGAATCCTAGTATATACTATGGAAGTAAATGAGACCAGAAACTGTCTGGTTACTGATTCTTCTGAAATATCAGAGAATCGGCTGAATGGATTTGAAAATGGTAAAACCACAACTTTAATATAGAAGGGTGTTTATATAGAAACATTTTTTTCAAGCTGGTCTGATCTTCTGTCCTTTTCTAAAGAAATAATTACACACACACACCAGCGATGCGCGGGTTGATCCAAAATGAGCGGGTGCCTACGGTCACCCGCGGTTACGAGTCATCCAAAAATATTTTTTATGATATTCAGGTCGCTGTCGGTCGGGTCGTTTGAAAAAAGATGCCAATTAAACCTTTGTATTTATATAGTACTAGACATAATTTTCTATGAGATATATAGGCCTACACTTTATTGGCTGAATAATTGGCACGAAGATGACGCATGAGCTCAGCCGCCTTCACACTGGCAGTTGAAATCCTCTCCGATGCGGCTCCGAAACGACCAGAAGTCATTCATTTCCTATGGAGATTCGCAGACCGCATGCGAATGGGTCCGAAACGGGTCCGACCGAGTTCGGTGCGAAGAAGAATCGTGTCCGTTGGTCATCCGGATGCGTTCAAAATGCGTTCAAAACTCCGCCCACAACATTTTTTGGTTCGGGAAGTTCGGTCTGGACTCGATCCATTGAGGAGAAATTATGATCAGACAAGAAACGTTCGGGCCAATCAAATTGCCAGGGCAGGCTTTATACGATGATGGACAGGTGATCTGCAGGGACGTAATCATCACGTTATCAAAGAGCGTTAACTGGTTTCCCTCAGAGATGACTGCAGCTGGAGAATTTAGATGTATATTCCGCTGTCGCGTCTGTTTTTAAAATTAATCGACAGCGCATTAAAAGACAAACAGAAAACTGCAATCAAGGCATTTGTCGATCGCAAAGATATTCGGCAAAAGTGTAACTTATGAGCTGGCTCTGACAGTCGCTGAAGAAGATGGGACGTAATGAAAAGCCTGCGGTCGTTGTGGTTTCTCCTTTGGTCACACTCATGAAGGACCAAGTGAAAGAAGCAACACTCGTTATTTTACTTCTAAAATAAGTAAGTTCTGTTGTTGACAACTATGCTATGCAAAGTATTTGACTTACTGCGTTGCTCTGATTGGTTCGACTATCCAATTGAGTGCAGAGGGTTTTTTTTTTCCTGGTTCGGTTAAGACACGCCTCATAATCAAAGCCCTACGGAGCGGTTTCAGACTCATCTGCTGACCAGAAAATGAGTTTGAAGAAGTCAGGCTACATTGCTATGGTACTGATAAACAAACCTGAATTCTTAACGTTTAATGAAGTAAATAATGATAACGATAAGTTGTCATGTACATTTTTTATGACTTTCTAACTTTATTAGGGCAGTTAATACAATTAAATTGTAGGCAGACATTGAAATATTGCATTTTCTCTGTTCACGCTCCACTTCATCTGCTAACTGATTTAACGCTTGTATTAGCTCTGCCACAGCAATTAATTCAACAGCTCAAAACACGTAACATAGCTATAACATGTTATGTTTGCCTGTTGTTGCCGAGCCCCGCCTTGATGCAGTGATTGACAGGCCAGGAGGGGGCGTGATTGGCTCGGAATGCTTTTGCACATTGAAATTTGCTACATTCATTGCGGGACATTTCATGAAAATGCAATCGCAAGTGTCTTGACTGTGAGTGTAAATGCAATTAAGAAAAATAACATTTAAATGATCATTTTACCACAGTTTTTGCTTGAACATGTTACACATATCTAATCATTTCTGCAATGCATTTTCATTTTGCCACTTATAAAGCATTTCTATATGTATATTAAAACTAGCGTATGAAATGGCAAATGTAAATTATGTAATTTTCATTTTGCACCAAACGTTGCTAGAATGGTAATGTAAAATGTAAATTTAAATACAAAATACAATGCCATTTTACATATTGCATTGTCATTTTGCATATTACATTTCAAATTGAATAATGCTACACATAAGCTTCCATAGTAAACAACCCAGGTCAGGGTAGGCAAAGAACAATCAGAAAACGGGGTACACAATCCAGGTCAAAGACGACAAACAATCCACAGGAATAGAGCTGGTAAGTCCTGCCCCTTCAGCTAACCCCGCTGGACCTCTAGGTTGAAAAACCGTCAGTGCAAGTGAATGAGAGAAAATAATTATTTTCTAATCCCGTTTGAATTTTGCAATGAATGTAACATATGTTGTCTGTGAATTTTTTATATAATGCTTCGTGTAAAGAATGCTACAATTTAGCTTGTAGAATTTTCATACGGTTAGACTTTGTGTGAGAGCACTTTGTGTGGACTACAACTCTTTCGACGTGTTTGATATACATCACCCCCACTAACACACGGATCCCGCTAAACATGCCTGTGACTTTGGTGCACTTCACCGCCTTCTTTCAGGGAGAGGACTAACTAGTTGAGCGTGGTGAAAACCGTGATTTGTGGAGGGAAAATGTGTTAAGCGGCGACGTCACATATGGGACGTGTAGTCTTTCTCGTTATGTCTATTCCACAACTGCTAGCCAAAGAATCATACAATAAACTGTCAAACTTGTTACATGAGAAATGATATAAAAAATTCACAGACAACATATGTTACATTCATGGCACAATTCAAACGGGATCAGAAAATATTTATTTTCTCTCATTCACTTGCATTGACGCTTTTTCAACCTAGAGGTCCACTTGGATTTTTACGGATGGGCGGGACTTACCAGCTCCATAGCCTTATTCACGGCAGCGCCATCTTTGATTTTTTTTTAACGAGAATGAAAGCGAGGCTGTGAGGGATAGACATGCATCTCTTCATTGGGCTGTAGCCTACTGTTATTTAATGTGTTTTCGGATTGTTCTGCTCATGAAACACTGGAAAAATATCTTTCCAAGAAATGTCAGTTGACAAACTCCCGACAATGTAAGCAGTGGAAAATTGTAAGTAATCTATGAGCTTTATTCAACTTTTTACAGCGGATGCCATTGGAAACACGGTAAGTCTCACAGCCTCACTATCATACCTGTCATGGCGCTACTCTGAAGAAGGTCTATAAACGTTCGCCAGGGGGCAAATCAAGACCTCACACTGTGTGCTGCGTGGAAGTGGTTTGATGGGATTTGGAGTTCATACAGTTCAATATTCGGGGAGATGGCTCCCTCTGGTGGTGCAGAGGAGGGGATACGGGAGCCTCTTCTGTAACAACTTCACTTTATAGCTATTCGCTTATGTATAGTCATAGTAACGTTATCATCCTGCTGTAAGTAAGCAATAAGGTACGAGAGGCTGTGCTGTATCGTGAATAAGTAACGGCTGAAGGGCGTTGTTAGGCACGACGCGAAGCGGAGTAACCCCTTCATCCGTTACTTATTCACGATACAGCACTTGCCTCAAGTACCTTATTGCTTTTATAAAACGGTTGCCACACAATATTAAAATAAAAAACAATATTAGTGCAACTTTCTTGAAGTAAAATCACTAAAAGCCTACCTTCCACTGGAAAAAATAGTCCATGAGCGTGAACAGCAACTACGTTCCAATGTGTAAAATGCATGAAAGCTCAAATAAAAACACCACAGAACCGCAGTGTTGCGCAGCGATCAATAGAACCGTTGGGTGAAGCCGTCGCAGCCGTGTTTTATCGTGAATAAAGCACAGATCTTGACCAATCAGAATCAAGGATTCGAACTAACCCGTTTTATAAAATGTTGTTATTAACTACCATTTTAATTGAGATATACGCTTTAATATTTTGGATTTTCTCTTTGTTTTTTTTCCACTCGAAATAATATGTTGCATGCTGCTATGAGATCAGCTGTTTACATACAGTCGGCAACGCGTCATAGTTGGGGGCGTGGTCGGCGTGGGGAAAGCAGCGCGACCATCGTATGTATTTGAATGACAAAAATGTCATATTGCGAGTCATTTGCGCCTGCCGACTCGGCAACGGTACATTGCAAAATGAACTATAATAGGTTATGATGGCCCTTATTTAATTAAAAACGGGATCAATGACCCAACCAAATGGCCTGAGGTGTCGTTTCCAGACTATTGTTATCTGGTTGAATCTCCAGGTAAGAGAGCGGTAGCTATACCGGGAACATAAGCCTATAACTCAATCAACTTGCGTATGAGTTACTATAAGTCCATAAAACCTTGTCACTTACCAATTATACGTATGCTTCACTCCAAACTATTAATCCTTTGACCTTTTGTAAAACGGTGATAGTAGTAGCTGAAGTTGCAGAGGGACTTTGCTGACAGTTAACGTTATCCGAATTCTCACAGACTGCAGTCTGATAACCTTCAGCTGATCACGCTAATGTGAATGAGACATCCCTTATGAAAAACAACTAAAGGAATCTTGTAGTATTTTAGGACAAAATATTATAGTAACGTTAATCCTATAGGAATACTATAGTATTTTAGGACTAGAAGTAGAGGTATTAAAGAACATCACAGAAGTATTATACACTACTATAGTATACTAATAATAGCCATAGGATTACTAGGCCTATAGTTCTTTTTCGTAAGGGATGTAACGTCAGACAAATCTGTCCCACTGTCTAATACGAGTTTAACACCCACTACTATACCACACAGGGATCTACTCACACAGTAATCTAATAAATTATGATTTATTTTGCCCTTTTGTCCTCCTATCGGTTCTGTATGTATGTAAGAAAGGATGTAGAACTTAGTTTAGTTTTTTTTGTTAGTTTATTGGTGGCACAGAAAACGACACAACTCTTCAGCATGATTGTCGTATGTATTTCAATGAGCGCCCGGGGTTAGGGTTAGGGTTAGGGTTAGCCCCCCACGGGCTAAATTCACATCACGTGACGGGGCGTTCCCGGGGCGTTCCCAGACCAACCGACTGTATCTATGGATAAGGATTTCCCAAAACGCCAATAGGTGAAATGCATGGAATTTACTGGTAGACACCAAAGCTCTCTCTGGCTGTGGGCGGGAAGAACACCTCAGTGCAGGCATATATTATCTGGCGAGCGCCAGGTTCCCGCGATTGCCTGAAGCCCCATTGAATCACGCTTATTCATTGGCTGAAAGAGAACACTGACACTCTGAGCTGTGTGATTTTGAAGAAGCCTGAGACTCACGCAGAACTTTTGACCATGTAAGTTTTCATATTTTTAAATGTAACTCCAGCTTGTGAGTTTTTATGTTCTTATACAAATAGTTTTGTGTGTTTGTAGAAAACTAAACCTGCTACAATCTAAAAAATGCTGGGTTGTTTCAACCCAACTTTGGGTCAAACATGGACAAACCCAGCCGTTGGGTTAAATTTTAAAATAATCTTTTTTAACCCAATATTTGGGTTTGTCCATATCTGACCCAAAATTGGGTTAAAACAACCCAGCATTTTTTAGAGTGTAGTGATGTTAACGGAGAGTCAATGCATATGCTGAGTTTTTCCAGATACAAGATGACAATGATGTGATTATATTTCTAATATAATTGTAAAATGTTTTGGCTCTTTTAATTATTACTCTGATTGGTTAGTATATATAGCAGGAAAAATAACTTCTAAAACCTACTTGTGTGTTTATTAAATATAAATTTACAAAACCAAAGTTTTTATTCACATTGAGTCGCTTAGCCTGCAGGATACTTTAATGTCCTAAATAAATGAAAATTGATATTTCAAAAATTAACATTGCACTAGGCTATATAATATAGGGAAATTAAAATACGTCTTAATTTCTTCACTTGCAAGAAATAAACTCATTAGCTTTTATGTTGGAGAAAACTGATTAAAGCTGATTAAATTCTTTGGCATTAAGGGCTGTTCACAAAGAACGAGTTTTTCCATTCCCCTCTGCTACTGTTCCAATGTTTTTCAGTGTGAACGCACTAGGCGCTTAACGACACGGCATTCTCAAAACACGGCACTCAAGTTAAAATAAGTTCAACAAAAACGCGCCTCGAGACCTTGCATTTCCTCCCCGCTCCACTACCTGCGTATGACGTCTTGCATTGAAAGATTATGCTTTCTGTGAACCGCACTCCTGAGCAGTGTTGGAAAACTTACTTTAAAAAAATAATTAGTTATAGGTATAGTTACTTCTCACAAAAAGTAACTGAGTTTGTAATTGAGTTACATCATTAGGCTACTAAGTAAATTACCTGGAAAAGTAACTACACTGTAAAAAAAATCTAACCTCCCCACTCAATTTTCTAGTCACATCTTAATTTTTCAATTCTCAATTGGCCCAAGTGAAATTCTGCAAATCTAATGTTATCAAATTGCAGACAGAATTTCACTTGGGCCAATTGAAAAATGTAGATGTGACTACAAGATTTTGAGAGTTGGGAGGTTAGAATTTTTTTACAATGCAAACACCATATAAAAGTGAATTCTGCATCCCATCATCCCTTTAATATTTTTCTCGCTCAAGCACCATATTGCGTTCCTTAAAAAAAAAAAAGAAATAACTTGGATACCCCCAATATTAAATATGTTAAGTAAATAGAAAAAAATATTATAAAAAATTGTACACTAATCTACACTATTTTAATGTTGCTGTGGGACAATGTGAGAGAAACCTATTAACTTAAATATTAAAATAGTAGCATTACCATAGTGGAACAACAAAACACAATAGATGGTTAAGAACCTTTTAGTAGCCTATTGCACACCTGGTAAGTCTAAAAAATATGCTTCTTAAGAAATGTATATATATATATATAATAAAAATATACATACACACAAACTCTTTGTAGTGCAAATTAAATAAAAAATGAAATATAAAACTGACATACTGTATAGCCTTCACAAAAGTAAACAGTTTAACAAAAAGTGCTCTCAATATAATTCTGAATAATGTACCAACATAAATAATAATAATAAAATATAATATTCTTGGGTTTTAACTTTATAACCTAGAGAACGTCATTATCCGAAGTTATTACACACTCTGTCTCTCTCGCGCACTATCGAGCACGCTCTGGACGCGTCTGAGTTCTACGCGCGCTCAGGCGCGCTCTCGGACACACTGGGCTCTCTTCGCGCACTATCGAGCGCGCTCTCGGACACACTCGGTCTCTCTCGCGCACTATCGAGCGCGCTCTCGGACACATCGGTCTCTCTCGCGCACTATCGAGCGCGCTCTCGGACACATCGGTCTCTCTCGCGCACTATCGAGCGCGCTCTCGGACACACTCGGCTCTCTCGCGCGCTATCGAGCGCGCTCTCGGACACATCGGTCTCTCTCGCGCACTATCGAGCGCGCTCTCGGACACACTCGGTCTCTCTCGCGCACTATCGAGCGCGCTCTCGGACACACTCGGTCTCTCTCGCGCACTATCGAGCGCGCTCTCGGACACACTCGGTCTCTCTCACGCACTATCGAGCGCGCTCTCGGACACACTCGGTCTCTCTCACGCACTATCGAGCGCGCTCTCGGACACACTCGGTCTCTCTCGCGCACTATCGAGCGCGCTCTCGGACACACTCGGTCTCTCTCACGCACTATCGAGCGCGCTCTCGGACACACTCGGTCTCTCTCACGCACTATCGAGCGCGCTCTCGGACCTACTCGGTCTTTCTCGCGCACCATCGGATTTATGAATCTTTAAATGTATTTCTTTGTGAAGTCTGTCACACAACTGTTCTTCTGTCCTCGACAGGTTGAGTCTGGTGATGTGTCTCTCCATAGTCATAGCGGACATCAGTCATAGCGGTCAGTATCATTTTTATTTATAAATCATATTTTTTTTCTTGAGTTATTTTAGTAGATTGTTTTTGTGTTGTGCCACTAAAGCCAAGTGAGTGACTCTCTTTTTGTAATTTGTGGACTAATGATGAATTACATCATCACACATCATGATGGCTCTGACTTATTTATGCAGTTAATTTATTAATAAACATCGTTAGATCAGGATTTTCAGAATTTCACCTCAACTGCACTGTTGTTGTCATGAATGAGGCTTGTGTGTTAGCTCTGAAAGGCAAAAAGACACAAAACTTGTTTCATCAGATGAACAGAAGAAAGCGAGAATAACCAAACTGTGATTTAAATGCGAATTTATTTACATCAGCATAATTAATTTTCTATCCGCAATAGGCCATGGGTCCAACCAACAACATTAATCTTTTCATATATTTCTAATGCTCAACATTGGAGAAACTGATTTGATGTGGATGTGTGGTGTGGTGAAACTAAAAGAAATATACTTGACTTAAAGGGTTAGTTGACCCAAAAATAAAAATGTCGTCCCAAGCCCGTCAGACCTCCGTTCATCTCCAGAACACAGTTTAAGATATTTTAGATTTAGTCCGAGAGCTTTCTGTCCCTCCATTGAACGTGTGTACGGTATACTGTCCTTGTCCAGAAAGGAAATAAAGACATCATCAAAGTAGTGCATGTGACCTCATCAGTGGGTTAGTTACAGTGTTTTGAAGCATCGAAAATACATTTTGCTCCAAAAGTAACAAAAACTAAGACTTTATTCCGCATAGTATTGTGTTCCGGTTGTGTTGTGCTGACGTAAGACGCTGCTGACGTGTGTCTGGTGTGTCCGTGTATTCGGGTTAAATATGGAAATTCTTAGACATGTTTGTGAAGATTGTTTTGTACAGCGTGCGTCTCCCTCAGACTGTAACCGAAGCTCAGCCGCACCACACACACGTCAGCCATGTCACTGAACGCGGCTCCACAACAGAACCGGAACACAACACAATGCTGAATAAAGTCATAGTTTTTGTTATTTTTGGGCCAAAATGTATTTTCGATGCTTCAAAACATTGTAACTAACCCGCTGATGTCACATGGACTACTTTGATGACGTCTTTATTTCCTTTTCTGGACAAGGACAGTATACCGTACACACGTTCAATGGAGGAACAGAAAACTCTCGAACTAAATCTAAAATATCTTAAACTGTGTCCCGAAGATGAACGGAGGTCTGACGGGCTTCCGACGACATGAGTGAATGACATCATTTTCATTTTGGGTGAACTAACCCTTTTAGCACATTTTTAAATTTCTATTACAACTCTATTGAAAACTGAATAATTCTGTTATTTGATAACACTGAATACTGAGAAAAGACATATTTAATTTTCATATTGATGGTTTATTTGTAGAAACCCCCCTGTAAGAACATGTGTGAAAGGAATGAAGGGAGGAAACGTCACCCTGCGATGTGAACATCAGGCCAAAGATATTTCTGATCTTCGTTTCACTCATTACGACAAAACCACACACTTTTCTGACATCCCTGAGTGTCTGAATGAGGAATGTAAGCACGATAGTGTCCGAGTGTGTAAAACAGGAGCCTGTGACATCATCCTCAAGGATCTAACGTTCAGTGACTCTGGGCCATACTCATTGAGATTCAATTACAACAATTCACTAAAAGAGCTGAAGTTTCATCTTCTTGTTCATGGTAAAGTCCAAACTGATTAAACAAGGAATGTGATTTTTTTAATGCTTTAAGCTTATTTCCCCTCTTAATCCTTAATTTGTGATTTGATTGATTGACACCATTTTAATTATGATTAAAGTCTTTCTGTTTCTCCTCAGATGAGATCTCTGTGAAAATAGGCGACGAGCTCAATTTTGATTCTCTGTTGTTCAATGCTGATCGAGTGGTGTTAAACTCTAGTGGCGAGTGGAAGAGTGTGTGGACGACAGACGACGAGGAGCCGAATGATCGAGTGATGAGAGCATGGAATCTGACCATTAGTAATTTTCACAGCCAGTGACGCTGGAACATACAGAGTTCTGGACTCTAAAAATACAATCTTGATCACAGTCACAGTCACAGGTGAGAGACGATCTGCGGACGAGATATTTGATCTTATTTTACAGTAGAGGTTTTGAACCAAGATTTGAACAGCAAATGCTAAACTGTGTGAGCAACCTTTGATATTCTCTACAGAATCTGGTACAGAATCAAAGAAGACCGAGGATCATCACAAACCTAAAGACGCTGAAGATGGTGAGTAAAACAGGAGATATTGGGAGATTTACAAAATCTTTAATCAGTGAGTTTAAAATATTTTCTGCTGTAGATCCTTTGATTATTGTGCTGTCAGCGTGTGGAGGTCTGGCTCGTCTGGCTCGTCTGGTTCTGCTGGTTCTGCTGGTTCTGCTGGCTTTGCTGGTTCTGCTGGTTCTTCTGGCTCTGCTGGTTCTGCTGGTTCTACTGGCTAGGGAGGCTCTAGGTCAGATTAAATATGCTGTCTTCCAGAAATACCAGCGTCAACAGAAACCCTGATCATGGTAACTACCAGGATGTCCCAATGCAAGACATTAGACAGTAGTGGTCAGCATAATTTAGAAGTTAGGGAAGTGTGATATTATAATCTAATATGATAATATAGCAATTGTTGTTTTAATGACGTGAAAGCTGAAATTGAGTGACACTGACTTTGCAAAAAAAACAAGCCTTGATAGTGCACACGTTCACTGTGAGACTGAATACAGTTAGAATGACCCTGAATTCAATATGAGGCAAAAATGCTCCTCTATGAGTTTTCGTCTCATATATATTTATATCAGTGGTGGGCCGTCAGGGCCAGCAAGGCCTTCTCTGCTGGCCTAAACACTATCAGAATCACTGACTTGCACTTTAATATATTTTTTCCATGAATTAGCATTAAATTATTCCAAATAGTTCTCTTAATTTCATAGCTGTTCTCTTGGTTGCGCTGCTTTCAGTAGTATGTATTTATGTTAGAGCTTGTATCCAATCATATTTCATCCATCATGCGTTGCCGGGTAAATAAATCTGCCTGGAGGCCTTCAGAATCGACACAGCGGGCGCCTGTAGTATAGTGAATGGCAATTCTTTAACCAATCAGATAATCCGTCAGATTTAATCAGCCAATCAGATTTCGCTTTGACTGCAGCGGGGCCATCTAGCTGGCATATAATAACGTTCTTTGATTGGATGCGCGTACAGAGCGTGTACTTTTAGTGGTAGTATCCGCATCTGTTGCGAACTGCGTAAACAAAATATATATTCCTGTAGATGTGATCGTTTTTCAACCCCAAATTAATGTTTCTTTCTTTCTTTCTTTGCTCGACCTCCAGCAGAAATAAATCCCTTATCCAGCCTGAGCTAAACGCAGAATAACGGAACTCTATTCAATCTCTCCAGGTAAAAACAGAACTGACTAATGTAAGTTATGAAACGAATGATTTTGAAGGCAAAAGTCCCCCTGATCTCGTTGATTTGGTTCAAAACTCTGTGTGAGAGCATGGGGCAGCTGTACACATCGTCATGTTTTGCGGTGACTGTGTGCTTCTGTCGACAGGCACTCTCAGCCATAAAGCGAATAAAAACTTATGCTAGAAATATGACGAGACAGACACGACATTGTTGGAACTGAAACGCAGTTAGAACCTGTACAACAGTAATTGAAGTCTTCTTGAGGAAAGAAATAAGGATGGATTTTGTGTAAAGAATAATCTGTAGTTTTGGTGAGTATAATGTTTTTTCTGCGTGGTGAATATGATTTCTTCTTAATTTTTCTTATAAGTTTATGATCGAAACTTTATTTTTTTTCAAACATTCATACTATTGTAACGTCTGAAAAGGGACTATTGTAACCCTTGAACGACAAGATAAGGGAGGCTCCGTTTCTGAACTTATAAACGGATTCGGAACGCAAGAACCACTGTACAAACGCACCAGACGAACTCACACGCTCGTTTATCTACCGGCCTTTCCCGAACTCACCGCATTAATCCAATAACTGCGGTCGCAAAATAAAAACAACAATTATAGAGAGGCTTTGCGCTGCTAGGTGTGAAATGCACGGCCCGCCACTGATTTATATCATATATTATAGTTAAGCGTGCGTCATCACATGTTTAGTCCCGAATAGCAGCATGATTGTAAATGTGAATCTGATTTAAATAATAGTTAAATGGGTGGAATAATGCCCTTTTCACAAGATGTGAAATAAATCTGTGATGTCCCCAGAGTGTGTGTGAAGTTGTAGCTCAAAATACCCTTCAACGAATTAATGATTCACATGTAAGAATATGACTTGATTTTGAAAAGATGTGGCGTAGAAAAATTCCCACATAAAAGTATAAACGCCTCTAGAAGTAAATGCAAGGTGGAAAATATTGCACTTAATGAAAAAGTTCATGTCCATCACTGTAAACTAAACACTAAACACTGAACATAATTTAATATGATGAACGTGAAAGGCTTTGAGAGTCAGACAGGCTGAAACCAGCACAAAAATACTGTTTTTGTTTTATAATTGTTATTGAATGTAAATTTTAAGACAAAGGAATAGCCAACATAAAGTGTTTTGGTGATGCATCCAACCAATTCTTCT
Organism: Hybognathus amarus; assembly: GCA_030378365.1. Classification (NCBI taxonomy): domain Eukaryota; kingdom Metazoa; phylum Chordata; class Actinopteri; order Cypriniformes; family Leuciscidae; genus Hybognathus; species Hybognathus amarus. The sequence continues at coordinate 55,079 of JAQIUQ010004495.1, forward strand.
ATTCTAAAATGCTATTCTAGATACTATTCTTTGTAAACCTGTATTAAAAAATGCATTGAGAAAAACACTTGATTCCTTTATAAATGTCTTAACCGCTTTTGATGAAGTTGTTGTTAAGAGTAGGAAACTCACTATATACTATATAGTCTATATACTGTAGTCTGGAATTACATTTGTAACACTATAACAGTATGATAATTCAGTATCTGCTGAAGGTTCATCAATATGCTTTAGCCAATTTTAGGTTTATATAGGATGTCATTATATTCTGTATGTTAAACACATCTTAATAAACAAATGTACCTGCTTGAAATGTTGAGAATCTTTCCTTTATCACCGACGGTGTTGAAAGCTAAAGTGACTGACTTTTTCAGACTTGCAGCTCCTGTTTTGTTGGCCATGTTTCTAAGCTAATAGACCACATTCATTAGCTACATCAGGTTATAGGGATTCACATTATAGAGAGGTTTATTGCAAAAAATAAAAAGTGAGGATGAAACACTTAAAATGATTTGAGACGAGTGTTTGTTGCTTTGTATTTCTCTGTAAAGGAAGAGGAAACTGTGTTTCAGTGACTCTGCACTGAGCACTAGGTCTGCGAACCACATTCTGGTCACGGGGCTACTAATTACAGATGAGCCCATTCCTGGCGAACCCTTTCCAGAACTTCCGGGAGCATTGATATCGGGCATATCTCGAAATATCTGCCAGTAGTTTCCACGCTGCCATGAATTAAGGGAATCAGTCTCTCAAGACTGATATCAGACAGATTTAACCAAAGGTGGCGCTCCGTGTCCACTAGGGCTGCCATAGAACGGCCCACTGACTTGGCCGTCTCCTTAGTGGCCCGGAGCGACAGGTCTGTTGCACGATGTAATTCTCGAATTACGTCTGCACTCACTTCCTCACGATCATCAATATCTTTTAGCTGATCACCCTGGTACACCTGCAGAATGACGTATGACGCAGCCTGACCTGCTGCCGAGTACGCTTTAACGTCGGGGCTTTTAATGATGACGCTGACTCAGGGAGAGAGATAGCTTGCGAGCGTCTCTTCAGCCCGAGGCACCGTCACATAACCATAATCAGCAGCACCTAACACATTGCTATCGTTAGATGTTTGAGGATTAAATACTCTGAATGAAGCCAGTCTATTCCACAATCTCGACAACTCAGTGTGGAGATCGGGAAAGAACGGTAGTCCCCGACGTGGAGGTAGTATTTTAGATAAAATACTATCTTTCATCCAACAAATTCTTCTTTGTAACGCTCTCAGATTCATCGGCTGTTTAAAATGCTTAACTGATAAAATATTTAAGTTGAACTGATTGATGAAATGAAGGTAACACTTTAGTTTAGGGAATAATTGTTAGCAATTAACAAAATAACTAATGTGTCTGTATTAGTGCCTTAATACAGTGCCTTATTAATTCCCTAATTAATTAAGCATTGTAATTATTCATTTATTTGGCCTATTCACCAATTTCCATATTCTCATTGAAGATTTATTCTTGGTAAATCCTTAGGCTAATAACCTAAATACCTGGTTACTGATATAATGTAAAGTAAGGCCAACAGAACGTTTATAGCTATCCATAATAAATAACAAGTAAAGGAAAGGCTCCTCCTTACGAATAATGATTGTCACTCTTCCTGAGAAGGAGGCGCACACCATTTGTTTCTGGAAACTGGAGCTGTGTGATGCTTTTCGTTTCGCTTTGACTCGTATTCTAAACATGTTTACAAAGTTTTGATTCCTGAAAACTAGACTCGTGCTGCTGAATATTTACCATGTAAGTTTTAAGCTGGGTCATCAATGGGTCTATTATTGTGATTAAGATTATGATGGCTTTCAGTGTGATTGTTAATTATTAGACTGTCACCGAAGATTTAAATCAGTTTGATGTTTCATTTTGGACATTTTTTATTATGTAGCCTAAGATGTAAGTTAAATATTTATTGAAAATGAATGTTTAGTATTATTTTACCGCTCATGAAAGTGTTTTATCGCTGTATGAGTGTGTTTGTGATGTGTTTCTGTGTCACATAGGCCAAACCAGCTCTTCTGGTTTCTCAACAGGTATTTGAATCTTCTATTGCTGTTTTGCTTTATCAGTCATTGTGGTCGGTATCATTTTTTAGTCATTTTTAACAATTCTTTATTTTTAATGTTATATGAATTCTAGGTAGAATGAATTTTATTCTGCCTACATTTGCAGGAACCAATCCTGTACCTGTGACGGAGGGGAAAGGAGGAGACGTCACACTGTCGTGTAAATCTGAGGACAGAGACATTTCTGCTATAGTTTTAATCAGACTGTCAAAACAGATCCTTGTCTGTAAGAGTGAGGAATGTAAGAGTGAAAACAGCAGAGTGTTTAAAGAAGGATCATGTGACGTCATCATCAAGGATCTGATCTACAGTGATGCTGGGAAATACAGTTTATATGTTTATTACACTAATGATCAGACAGAAGTGGAGCGGCTGGAGTATAAACTTCACATTCACGGTAAAGTCAAAACTCATCAAACATCTGCTTGTGCTTCTGGATTTCCCTTATAAATAACAATGCAAACCAGCAAATATAGTAAATATCACTCATCCCATCAAATATCCAGACTGATTACAATATATGCTTTTCAGTGGCTTATTTTTAAAATAATTACATTTTGTCTCCTTGGTACTAAATTGTGCTTATGGCATTGGTTGATTGATTGACCCCATTATAATGATGATGAATGTGTGTGTGTCCTCAGATGAGATCTCTGTGAAGAAAGGAGAGGATCTGAAGTTGGATGTTTTGACCAACGCTGATAAAGTGGAGAGAAACTCTAGCTCGAGAGCTGGACAGAGGTGTGGAGGAGAGGTCACGGGGTCAGCAGTGATGGACTGAGCGTCAGTGAGCAGACTCTGACCATTAATGAGTTTACAGACACTGACACTGGAACATACAGAGTTCTGGACTCTAATAATGAAGCCTTGATCACAGTCACAGTCACAGGTGAGAGAACATCAGTGGACCAGCACAAAGATTATCTTTAATACATCATGAGTTTGGCTTTTTCTCTTTCAAACCGTAGTTAAACTGTGTTACTAATCTTTTTAGTGGTATTTACAGAATCTGGCTCAACAGGAGAACACACAGGTAACAGACGAACAGTAAAATAAGAGGCTGGTTAAAACTGAACAGTGAGTTTATAAATGTAAAATGTGTTCTCTTCTCAGATCCCCCATCCCTGATCGAGAACCTTTCAGTTGGCCAGAGAAGATAAATGCGATTTTTCTGATTACGATAATTATTGCATATATAGTGATTTTGGTAATTCAGATTGTGTTGAGGTTTGCAGGAAGGTTTTAGTGAGATTACTTATAATTTTCCTTGAGCACTAAACATCTTCAGAGGATTCTGTCTACATATTTCTCCAATATATACTATAGACACCACGAATTCGATTAGTTTCAAGTGGCCTAGTTAAAGATTTGGACTATAGTGACTGAAGGGTGACCGATCCTATTTCTTAAACTCAGCGTTATAGTTTTTGTATATCAACTATTGTTTCGAAAGAGTTAGGAAAGTATACATAGAAAAAAGAAAGAAAGAAAAGAAAATGTACATATTTACAAAAGAAAGAATTTACATATAAATATTGTAGAAAATATTAGTTTAAATAATATGAATTATTTAATGTACCTATATATAACAATTATTTCTTATTTAAGATTTTTAATATTTAAGAATTGTGATTTTTTTTAATCACATTTTTATTTATCTTTATTTTCCTTTTTACGGGAAGCTGCTTAATATTCAACAGAATTATTGATCTGACTGCTTTGAAATATATGTGACTGGACTAATCCACTAACACACTACACAACGTCTTCACATATTTGATATGAATGACACTTTCTGCCTTTTGGAAATGGTTAAACAACTGGACATCACACACTAGACTGTACATTATTCCAAGAACAACACGCTTGTTCCGTCCAATCACACTATGAGATTTCCTGTGAGATCCCTGAGATCAAATCTGCAGTCTGGCTCGGACGTTTACATTGTGTAATTTTTTATTTTTTATTTACCTAACAAATAAGGCAAAGTATCACAATCAACTTGTGAAGTTAACTCAGTTAATCTGCTGTCAACTTAAATACATTTGTTCATCTTAACAGGTTGTCTCTATGAACTAAAACATTCTTGTCATGGCAACTACAGATTATTTATCAATCAGCATCAATCCTCGTTCTTTTATCTCCATGTCTGATTTTCAAAGCAAACTACATAAAATGAACATTACCACTGTTATAACAACAGCAGCTGCAGCATTGATTACTAATAAAGCCAGTAAATGCAAAGTAATTTTTTTTTCATGCCACAATGCATGCTGGGAAATGGCATACAATTGTTCAACTTAAAATGATTTGTTCACATAACTCCATTGGAAAGTTGGGACAACTTTTAGACTTAAGTAAGGTCAAAGTTCAGTAAGGTCAAACTTTTGTTAGCAACATGTTTACAGTATTCTTATTTAGTTCACACAATACAATAAACTGACTTTGCTTCGAGCTACTTTTACATTAGTTAGAAAAACATTTTGCAGTTGATTTTATTTTACAGTGTACCGTCCTCTCATCCAGACTGTAAATCGGGTCAGAAAGTCAGTGTAAATAAATTGATTTCACTCATTTTCATTTGACAGCTGTATGTATTTGTATTTAACTGTACAAATTAAACAACATTTGTAAGTTGTACTTTTGTTGGATGCATTTTTGTGTTATATATATTCTAATACAGTGAAATAGAGGATGTTTCAAGAGTTACTTCTGTTGCATTTACTAAAAAAAATAAAAAATGAAGCTGTATCACACAATGACAGATTCGCAGCAAAAGCTGAAATCTGCTGCTGAACTGTTGTGATCTGATATGATTCAGGATCTTGTTTAAAACAAGCTTCAGTTGCAGAGCCGCATGTGGTACTCCACACTTACAGTGATTTACCATCTCACTCTCTAATTTACCACCTGTACTATTTTGCTGTCTTGTACAGTTCTGAATTGGTGTATTTGCATAATAACACTTTAATGAAATGTATGGTGGTAAGCTGGAAAACATTCAGGCGTCATTCTGCAATCCAGTAACACTCGAAAACATTGTCATCTGTATTTTTTTATGGTACATTTTTGGCAACTGCTATTGCTGTTTTTGAACCATAATTTTAATCACAAATCATGCATAAATATTATGACTTCATAAGTCATATGATATGAGATAAAAATTTGGAATTATGATTTGAAAAGTCAAAAAATGTATAATAAATGTACAGTAATGTTACATCTGTCAGCTGCGGTGCCCTTGTGTTTCAGCAGTGTCATCCCTCTCTGTCTCCACAATGCTCTATATTAGTTTACTGGTTTCAGTCTTGTTAATCATATCATTACCCTGTTTATTTAAATGTATTTTGCCCTGTATTGAGAATGAAGTCTTGTTTGTATTTGTTTGCATGTTACTGTGTCTGCTCTGATGTTTATCTCTGCCTGAGTCTTGTATTTCTGTCTGCCTCAGTGGATGTGATGTGTTCGGACTGATAACATGTGCTTTCACCCTGTCTCGATGGCCAGTGAGTGCCCATCATTACCAGCAGAGGGCACTCCACCCCAACTTTTGTCGTTCCCTGATGAAACTACAGTTCCCATATCTCTCTGATGTAGTTTCTTTAGGGAATGACAATAGTCTGGGTGGAGCGCCCTCTGCTGGTAATCGTGACCTCTGGAATGGACTATGCTATGAGTTTGGATTATACTACTTCACGAGTTCACACTTACATATAATTAGAGTGGATAAACGGCTAAACTATTGATGGAGTGAGGTGAGATTGCTGAATCTACTGTATACACCTCTTATCATTGATTGCTGAGTGCACTCCACTCGTGTTAATTAACTGAACGTGCTCCTCCCGAACTTTGTTAATAAAACATAATTTATTATAGACTACTGATTATAAACTGCATTTGGTGTTCTGTGTTTCCACCACCGAATCATGCTATTTATAGACCAATTTCTAACCTGTCTTTTTACACACCCAATCTGTCTCTGACATTTTTCAAGTCTTGGCTGAACCGTGCAGCACTGTGTCTGCTCTTTTAAAAGTGTTTAATCATATTTTAATGACTGCAGGCGCTGAATACACAATGGCTTTAGTACTACTCAGACTTCAGACTTTGTAGATCACAGGATTATCTCGGGCTGGAGAGCTTTGATTGGTAGGCCTATCACAGGTACTATCTCAAATGGTTCCAGTCACTCTTATCTAGACCCAATAGAAGTTTTTCAGTTCGCTGGGCTCTTTTATCCTCGGCAGGGATTGATTTTGGCATCTATTCTCAATATACATTCTACCCTTGGATCAATTATGAGTAGATGTAGTGTGTCGTATAGGCCTTACCTCTCTGTCATGCTGATCACACCCAACTTTATAATACCTGTAAGATAAGATACTGATTTAGAAGTCTATACTATGATGAAGAAATCTTGATCAGGCGAGAGAAGCTCAGTGGATATGTGGAAATATTAACTATTTTTAAACATTGGATAGCTGACCACCAACGTGCAATGACAAAACAGACACGGCTTAATTACTTTTCAAGCTATTTTTTTCAGCATAAATATGCCATGCCATATAGAGAAAAAGGGCCTATGTCACATATAAATCTAATTTTAGCATTACATCCACAAAAAGGCTAAATAAAGCGAAATGTTTATAAAAAACAGGCTATTTTAGTTTCCCTCATATTCAGAAAAAATATAAGTAGCTTATGACATGCAAGCTAAAACTATAATCAATTTGGCTATAATGAAATGAAACTTATTTGGGCATGTTCCTCCCAAGGGATCCATTGCATTCCATCGCAGGATACCTTTTCTTCTGTCTGTGTGTTCACTATGCGCTTATTGTAAATCACGTGACCCGCAAACAGTTCGTGTGCTTGACTGAGAGATACCATCAGATTTGTTTTCATTCATTCTTTTTTCCCTTGCCACCGCTCTCTAATTTTGCAATGATGACGCTTTGACGCCCCGATCAAAAGACACAAGCAGATTTATCATGTAAGTTTTCACGTTTTAAAATATCCAGTCTGTGTGTTTTTGTTATTATAGTACTTTAAGTTGTTTAATCGCGCTGTTGATGCGGGAAATGAGTCAGCAGGTTTACGACGAATTATCGTCCATTACGACGAATTACATCCATTACTGTGGATGTGATTATGAAAATGGTTGTTATTAGCCTTGTGTGGTTATTCATATAATTATCAGATATATCTTCTTGAACTTCTAAAGCGTTTGTGTTTTGAGTTTGACTGATCATTTTCAATATTACACAGGAATCATTTATTATGTAATAGTTTGATGTTTCTTATTCAGTTATAGTCATTATTATCATGTAAGATGCGTGTTAAATATTCAGACGAAATGAAAAGTGAATGTTTAGTGATATTTTACCACTCATGAAAGTGTTTATTAGCCCTGAATCTGTGACATAAACCAGCTCTTCTGTTTTCTCATCAGGTTCAGATGGTTGAGTCTGCTTCTGCTGTTCAGCTTTATCAAATATAGATGTCAGTAATCATATGTTGTTTATAAATCATAACAATGTTTGATTTTCAGTTAGAGTTGTTGTAGTCGATTGTCTACTTGTCGTATCAATAAGTGACAGTGGAAATTCCCCGCATATTATCATCACACCACATCCAGACCTAATCCAGTTCATTCCAGTTCATTCGTCTGTTTGCTTGCAAAGGCCAAAAGAAATACTGTTTTAATAACTGAACTGAACAAGCTCAACCCTGAAGAAAGTGAGATGATTCATTTATATTGTCTGTATTTGCAGAGACAACCATTGTAGGAAACATCTCTATACATGTGACGGGACAGAAAGGAGAGAACGCCACCCTGCCATGTGATATTGAGGCCAAGAGACATTTTTCATGTTATTTTAACCAGTCTGTCAAAAAAGATCCCTGTCTGTGAGGAGAAAAACTGTAGTGGACGAGTATTTAGAAAAGGATCATGTGACATCGCTCATCAAGGATATTGAGCTTCAGTGATGCCGGAAAAATACATTTTAAAAGTCCATTACACTAATTCTGTGAGAGCGACAGATCAGGGAATACCATCTTCAAATTCATGGTAAAGTCAAAACTGATCGAACCATACTCTTTCCTTCAGTGGTTTTGTTGCTTTTCCATGAATTCCTGTATAATCAGAGACACTGAATGTGTCACGTACCTCTTATTCAGATTAGTCGTCTCCAAAATGGGGTTTTCCAATGTCTTGCATTGGAATATTGGAATATATTACCATAGATTACATTTGTTCCCATTAATCCTAAATATGTGTTTATGGCCTTGCCTGATTGACACCATTATAGCATTGATTGAGATAGTAAAGTGTCTTCTGTGTGTCCTCAGAGGACATCTCTGTGAAGGAAGGAGAGCAGCTGAAGTTGGATGTTCTGTTGACTAACGCCGATAAAGTGGAGAGAAACTCTGGCTCCGGCTGGACAGAGGTGTGGAGGAGAGGTCACGGGGTCAGCAGCGATTGGACTGCACTGATTCAAAGACGGAAATCTGACCATTAATGAGTTTACAGCCAACGACACTGGAACATACAGAGTTCTGGACTCCAATAATGAAGCCTTGATCACAGTCACAGTCACAGGTGAGAGGAGACGGAGCTTATATTACAGATGAGGTTTATTGTTCATGAGGTCAATTATATGACTGAAGGTCCTCGATATACTCACGGCAAAGCTCTTTTCATTCTTCATTTAGGGGCCTAACGATGTTTGAAATGCGTAAGGAGCGATATACTGTTTTCGAACATCTGCTGAGAGCAGCGCTTATATGAATATATATAAATGTGTGCTGCCCGCTTCCTTTCCATAACAAAATAAACACACAACAAGATTGAGAAAACAGCAAGCATTTTTAAAGGGGATAGTTCACCAAAATGAAAAGTCTGTCAGTAATTACTCTCCCTCATGTTGATCCAGACCCATAAGACTTTCGTTCAGCTTCGGAACACAAATTAAGATATTTCTGATTAAATCTGAGAGCTGGATCACTCCTGCATAGGCTTCTACGGATTCGATTCTTGCCAACTCACTCGAGGCCCACAGAGAAGGAAATAATAGATGAATAAAGTCGTTATTTTTGTTTTCTTTGCACACAGAAAGTATTCTCATCACTTGATAATCTTAAGGTTGAGTCGCTGTAGTCACTCAGCACTATTTTAACGATGTCTTTACTAACTTTCTGGCCTGGCAAGAATCAATCCCATAGAAGCCTATGGAGGAGTGATACAGCTCTCAGATTTAATAAAAAATGTGTGTTCTGACAGACTTTTCAATTCTGGGCGAATTAACCCTTTAATAAAGCATAATAATAGCACACATACTGTATTATGTAATCATCACGCACCAATGGCTTCGGCTCTAGTGTTTACGAGCCGAAGCAAAATTTTACGGAAAGGTTACTTTTACGAGCTGTTTCAGACATGGGCGTCGGTTTGGTTTGAAATGTGCTGGGGATAGAGAAGGAAAGGGCATTTTCAAAAGTGCTGGGTACGAATGACGCATTCATTTTTTTTCTCTTCCGCGAAGGTCATGTTTTCAAAGACGATTTCCTGAAGCTTACTGATGTAAATTAATAAAATGTATTCAAAGATGTGATCTCCAACCAAAAATGTTATGGTACTTTGGGTTTAATTGGTCATATATGAGATCTAATATATGTTGTGAATATGGTGAATTTTAACGTGAATAAATACACAGATTCGTCTATGCTGTGTATGTGCAGTGATGGTCCAGTGGCAGAATTTTTGCCTAGCATGTCATAGGTTTTGGGTTCTAATCCGCACTCGTATAGTATTTTTTTTCTCATCAAAACCGTATGTGTATTGATATCCAACCACTGAAAAACATTCTTGGTTTTGATGAGGGTCAAAGAAACTGTAAGTGCGATTAGAACCCAGAGAAACAGCGACACGTTTGTGTGTGTAGTTTGATTTGTGATTTCACCAGAACGATTGAAGCGTCCACAAATTTGCAGATTGCAGACTCGATTTTGTTCAAAATAACATCATTTCAGTTTGTTTAGTATTGAAATATGTGGGTTGAGCCTTCGATCTCCTCTACAGAATCTAGAACAGGCCCAGGATCATCAGGGAGCAGAGGATGACACTAAACATGATGACGTAGAACAGGAGGCATTTAGAGCTTTAGAAAAATCTTTAAGCAGTGAGATTAAATAATCATTTTAAAAGATATTTTCCCACCTTCCTCCTTGCAGCTGCAGTGTATTGGTTCTGTAGTGTTGGACTGCCTCTTGATTCTGCTGGTTCTGGTGGGGTGTGATTGTCTCTGTTTTTATCCAGAAACCCCAGTGTCTGAAAAGACTTTACTCTCACAGCCGTCGAAACAGGATGCAGATGAACAAGATCTATAAGAATCTCTCTTGAGGGACTATAGTAATCTAGAAACTAATACGGTCGTCACGGAGACATGAGCATTATGACATCATAGTGCTCGGAAAATCAAACGGCTTGATTCTAGAGAGTTTTAAAGGAGTAGTTCACTTTTAAAAAAACTTTTGCTGAAAATTTACTCACCCCCATGTCATCCAAGATGTCCATGTCATTATTTCTTCAGTTCGAAAAGAAATTAAGGTTTTTGATAAAAACATTCCAGGATTTTCTCCATATAATGGACTTCAATGGGGTCCAAACGGTTTCAAGATCCAAAAGTTTCAGTGCAAACTGTTCAAAGGGCTTTAAATGAAACCAGACGATGAATAAGGGTCTTATCAAGCGAAACGATCGCTCATTTAATAAATAAATACGATTGGTCATTTTGGCAGCTCTGCAGTGACGTTTCATTGATGAATGAATATGTAGATCGATTTAATAACATCAAACCAATGTGTAAATACCAGTGTAAACCGAAATGCCTCTTCAAATGCAGCTTCTGTGCCAAAGATGGGTTTTCTTTGAATAATGAAAAAAGTGTAAAGATGAGGAAGAGTGTGTGGGGTCTGTATTCCTGCCTTGCCGCTGTTAATTGGCCACTAGGGGATGTTAAGATGTTTTTGAAAAAATTAACCACGTCCTTTTTTTAAATGTGTTGGAAACCACTTTTGATCATATTTTGACTGTTATATTTTGTTGCTTCTTAACGACTATTTTTATATGAAATGAAATATTGTATATTTTCAAACTCAGGAAAAAATTTATTCTCAGGTATAAAAATAAACTTTAGCCGTTCTAAACATTATGGAGAGCCGGATGTGGTGCTCAGAAGCCAAGAGTGTTTCATGACGTTTACACTCCTATTGTAATATCTTTTTCATGAACTCACTGTGAATGTGTGAAGTTTATAATCATCTAATATCTCCAGCTGTGAGCAGTCATGTCTTATCAGGACAGATATTGTGGTTTTTGCACTATTTTGCTTTGACGGGATAGTGCAGTATGTGACCTGTGAAATGTTGATTATTGTGGAGTGAATATGGTGATATAGCTATACGGTAATCCCTTTAAAACTATCTGAATTAAACACATCTTCATCATTTCAGTACGCTAATGTCTATAGCATCTGTCAGAATCAATCCATCATGTTGAGAAATTGTTGGGATAGTTTTAAGTTTATGGTCCATTTGTTTCATTCGGCTGTTTTCTGTTGCTCAGTATTGCTTTGCTCAGGGTTCAAGAGAGAAATGAACTGTTGATTTGATCACTTGATAAAGTTGTTTCTCTCTATCAAAATGTGTAACTTAATAAATAACCTGCCTGTTTAAAAAGCTTTGAGCGTCTCTTGTCATCACTGATGTTTCTCACTTTTTCAGAATTGCAGCGTAAGCTTCCTGTCTTACATTACCTCAGAAAAAATGACTTCCTCCTTCAGTCCTTCAGAAAACACATGCACAGTAATGCAGTTATGACATGTCAATTGAGAAACCAACATAATTTGTGTTTGTACATTTTTGTAAAGAACTTTTTATGTAATATTTCATGTAAAATAATTAATCTCCCAGAATAGAGCATCATATGTACGAAACCTGCAATATTTATCATCATGGACTATAGACACACCTATAACCAAGATTTGCTCACCATCTGTCTTTGCAAACTAAAGTAAACCAGATATAACACAACTTTGAGATGCTATAAGATGTGTACAGGTTGCGAAACAACAATTGCATTCATTATGATTATTATAAGGGGAAAAGTACAAATATGAAAGATGCAAGAGTTAAAGTGATAGAGACTATTATTCAATGCTTTTGTCTGTGGCGGAAGTGAAACTGTGGTTTAAGTGTCTCTGCATTGATCTGAAACCTATAGTTTGATCAACACTTTATGAACAACACACACCATGGAGAAAGTCATTTTCTGTGTATTTTCTTGTTGGATTATGCAAATCACATCCATGGGTAAATATGTTTATATATATTTCAAGCATTCATGAAATTAATATATCATCCTCAAATACAGTAGCTTGACTATTATTAACATTGAAAAGGGAAAGTGTGTTCATCAATGTCTCTCCCAGATCTGTCAGCAGGAGGATCTTCTGTTGTGAGAGTTGGGATGGGAGAAAACATCACTCTGAACTGCAGCATGAGGAACAGATATGAAGTGGCCTGGTATCTTCTCAGATCTGAAGAACTCGTTCTGTTGAGTTCTGCCGAGAAGGACAAAAGTGGGAAGAAAACTCCTGATTAACTACAATCCAAACAGCAATCGTGTGAAGATGACCGCAGACAGTTGGGTCACCAGAGCCTCTTTAACTATTACTGGAGTAACAGAATCAGATTCAGGACTTTATTTCTGTGGAGTAAAGTCTGACGCTCCTGAGATGTTCTTCAACAAACCCATCAGACTGGAGATTGAAGGTACCAGATTTCACTTTTTCTCATCATATCTTATCAGTGTAAGATGAGCCACTCAAGACGAGATCTGAACATGATTTTTGTTTTAGTGGTTTGTGAAGATATTAGCACCAACCCACAGTTTACAGTCGAGGCAATTAAAAAATGGTCATGAAAACTAGTTGAAATGACAGAGGCAGGTTTTTGTGTGTGTGTGTTCATATTTATGGATAAACATCATATATTCACAGGTCTTTTTATAACAGAAGACACGGTAGCAGAATTTGAAATCACAGGTAATGTTTTACTTGTTTAATAGTTTTTGTTGTAACGGCTCTTCTGTGGAGATCTGGCACTAAATGTTGTATAATTGTGCGTATCTCTTCTGTGTCTGTAGACGAGGTGACGGTGACGGAGCGTGTGTTGATGTTCGCTGGTGTTGGACTGGCTGTGTTTGTGTTTTTTCTGGCTACAGTCGTCGCTGGAGGAATCATTTACCATCGTGGACAGCAGAAAGGATGGAAAGCGGCGAAACGTGCATCTATGATGAGCCACAAATCAGCTAAATGACACATTTGCTTTATTTGACAATTTCGATCTTTGCACTGCCAGTAAAATATGCATTTCTGTAGAGAAACACAAACAGTAACAACTTTGGCTCAGATGCTTTTCCTGTTTATCAGATTTCACTTCTTGAAAACTGAAGCTGAGGTGTTGTGGTAAAGGTCGCCTTTATGCAGCATCAGTGAAACTTGAAAAGTCTTTAATGGTTGTGGTGATTATTCAGGTTTGTGTGATAGTGTTATTGTGTTAAAGTGCTGTGTTTAATGTAGTGGTTTTCACAGCAAACAGTTTCTTGCAAAGAAAAGCACCAGCAGGACTCATGATAAAAACAACCTTGTGTCTGGCTGTACCTTTACACATTATATATTTTCTAGAGTAGCATTAATATGTACTTATAAGCTGTTTTCATAGTGAAAATATAAATGTCTTCTGTGGCACATAAAGCTTGACTTAATAAAAATGTCAGATGAATTCAATGAAAAGTGTGTTGTTGGGAGATCTGAACAAATAAACAGCAGTAAAACCAAGAAATTATGTGATTATATGTGCATTTTCTGCCAGAAAACATCATTAGCAAAGCTAAACATAACTCTTCACATGACTGTAAATTCAGATATCTGTTCCCTCTTTCAAAGAGAAGGTTTCACATCGTCATGCAATGCAGAGTAATGATTTCTTGACTGACTGCATTATCTTTTCCTTTTTCTTGCCACTAAAACCACAACATAGGAGGCAAGGGTGTTTACAAATGCTATGCTGATTCTAGAAGGGCAAGTAGTGCGCGCGCGCCGCGTGTGTGTGTGAATACCCGCAAAACCAGCGCCCTCGTCTGGTACAGGCGGTTTGGTCTCCTTTTAAGGCTTATTAAAGCACGGATTTGTGCCAATGACACTGGCAGATAGAAATACAGCAGAGTGGCCGACTCCATGCAGGATCCAGATCCACACATCACTCTAAAAAAAGGTTGGCCCAAATTTTACCCAAACATGGGTTGAAACAACGGTTTGGTCCCGGAAACACCTCAGTTCTGTTTACTATGACATGAAAGACGTTTGTAAAGAAGGTAAGACATTTCTTTCTAACACATGTTTCCTCTTTGAGATCTTCTTTCTGTCACGAAACCACAGCCAAGAGAACAGAAAGATCCAGTAGCAGTATATATATATCTTTATTAGGGTAATACGTACTCTCAAACCTACGAAGGCGTATTGCATTCACTTGAAGAAAAAAATCGACTCTGTTTTTCTGAATTAACGAGTTAATTTTTCATGAGAACATTTTTTGCTCCGTTTTTCTGAATTAATGAGTTAATTTTTCATAAGAAAAAAAGTTTTTGCTCTGTTTTTCTGAATTAACGAGTTAATTTTTCATGAGAATTTTTTTGCTCTGTTTTTCTGAATTAATGAGTTATTTTTTCATTGAATTTTTTTTGCTGTTTTTCTGAATGAAAATTTTTTCTTATGAAAAATTAAGTCGTTAATTCAGAAAAACAGAGCAAAAACTTTTTTCTCATGAAAAATTAAGAAACCGCGTGAAAAAAAAACCCGCGTGAAAATCAGTTCAGTATTCAGTGAGATATGATTAATTTAATGCGCTGACAGCTCATTTCACCTGCCATTCAGATCACACTGAGCGGAAGCGGATGACCGGTTCAAGATGGCGGCTCTAATTCTCGTCCGTGCCAATAGGCAGTAGCGTGTCGATAGGGCGTCTACCTATATGCATATCTATGGTCAGAACCTTCACAAGACAACACTCTTGACCGGAAACTCACAAGGTATGAAAATTAACCGGCACAGGACAACAAACACAAGGGCATTAAACAGGGAGAAACTGCTAATGACAGCAGGTGACACAGATAAAGCAATAATGACTCATTTTCTCGTGGCAGACTTCACATGTTGAGGGAATGTAATCTAGCCACGAGTTAAACAACATGACCAACCATACCTGGCATATCAGAAATGTAAATAGGCCTATAATAATATTTCCCACAAGTTAATATGTCCTGACCAAGACAAAACTAAGTGTCTCCTTCCAGTCACTATAACCTTTAGAGTAAAAATTTCTCTTCAGGTTCATCCAAGTGTTTAAGGTGACCGACGAGTAAATCAGACCTACCTAAATGTTGGTAGAGATGACTTTCATCATTTATATGTTCTACAGTATTTGATTATTTATTTAAATATTTATATTTATTCATAGTTAAGAGTGCTGTTTCAATATTGCTTTTTTTCTTCATGGTGTTGAATACTATGTTAAAAAACACTTGACAGCAATCTCTTGTCTCTCCCTGTTTTAAAAGATTATTCTAATCTATTGAGTTGACCTCAATGCGGGGTTTAGCAACGGATGAAACTTGCGACTATTATTAAATGTGTAATATTTCTCTGGAAGGAAGTGGACACTCTTTGTGGTTTCAGTGACTTTGAGCTGAAACTTTAGTTTGATTCGACACCGTGAAGGACAACACACACCATGGAGAAAGTCATTTTCTTCTGTGTATTTTCTTGTTGGATTATGCAAATCACATCCAGTGGTAAATATATTCTATTTCAAACTTTCATGAAATTAACATATCAACCTCAAATACAATAGATATAAACAGTCTAAAAGGATGAGTGTTTATTATAAATGTCTTCCTCTCAGATCTGTCAGCAGGAGGATCTTCTGTTGTGAGGGTTGGGATGGGAGAAAACATCACTCTGAACTGCAGCATGAGGAACAGATATGAAGTGGCCTGGTATTTCTCAGATCTGAGAACTCGTTCTGTTGAGTTCTGCCGAGAAGGACAAAAACGTTAGAAAACTCTTGATCAACTACAATCCAAACAGCAATCGTGTGAAGATGACCGCAGACAGTTGGGTCACCAGAGTCTCTTTAACTATTACTGGAGTAACAGAATCAGATTCAGGACTTTATTTCTGTGGAGTAAAGTCTGACGCTCCTGAGATGTTCTTCAACAAACCCATCAGACTGGAGATTGAAGGTACCAGATTTCACTTTTCCCATTATTCTAACAAACTCATCAGTGTTGGGGGTAAGATGCGTCACTCAAAGATGATCTGAACATAGGTTTTTGGTTTTGGAACATAGGTTATTTTTAAGAGATATGGATTTAACTGTGTTTCCAAAGTGATGATTGTGGAATAAAATAAACCTGATGCTCTTAAAACTGATTTGAATATATATTTTTTAGTGTTCATATTTTGTTGTTGAGAAGTCATGTTTCTTGGACTCCTTATAATTTCTATCTGAAATCTACATCTCTTAATGCACGCTCACATATACAGCTAACAACTGAAACTGTTTATTTGTTTATTGTATTTATTGTTGTAATGTTTTCTGTGTTTGTATGATAAACTGATCATATATGTACAGGTACTATTTGTAACAGAAGGGCCAAAAGAAGCAGATGACGTCCCAGGTAACATGTTGGTTTAATTGTTCATGTTTTAACTGGAGTTAATTCAGTCAGGTTATATATGAATGTGCGTATCTCTTCTGTGTCTGTAGACGAGGTGACGGTGACGGAGTGTGTGTTGATGTTCGCTGGTGTTGGACTGGCTGTGTTTGTGTTTTTTCTGGCTACAGTCGTCGCAGGAAGAGTCATTTACCATCGTGGACAGCAGAAAGGATGGAAAGCAGCGAAACAAGAAGCTATGAATCAAAAATCAAGCTTAATGACACATTTCTGCTTTTGTTTTACAATCTGAGCTTTGCATTGCCAGTAAATTAAGCATTGCTGTCGGGAAACAAATTATAATAGATAACTGTGTCTTGACATCATCATGTCACTGAAATATAAACAGACTTTAGTGGTAGTGGCGATCATTCAGGTTTGTGCGGTTCAGTCAATATTCAGTCAAAACTACTGCCACCGTCTTTAATGCAATGTATATTAATTCAATATCAATGAACAACACGCATACTAGTGTTAGAGTAACCGCAGTTTTTACATGTATGCAGTGAATGAGCCAATGTCATTATGTCCTTAAGTTTCTTCTTAATGCAACAAAAGCTTTAATATCATCAGACCAGCAGGACTCGTGATATAAATTAACATTGTGTCCGGCTATACTATACATATTTCCAGAGGAGTCTTATATTAAGCTGTTTTCATGAGAAAATATAAATGTAAATCTCTTCTGTGGCACATAAAGTTTGATTTATTAAGGCGATAAATGTTTTTTTTAAGATTTCTGATCAAATAAACAGCAGTAAAATTAAGAAATGATGTGATTATATGTGTGGTTTTTGGCAGCAACCACCATCATTACCAATGTTAAACCTATTCATAATAACTGTGTAAATTTAGTGATCTGTTCTCACACCTTCAGAAAAAAAAGTTTCACATCAGTTACAACTATAAGCAGTGATGTAGTGGTGCCCGGAGAAGTGGGTATACTCTTAATTAGGTCCCCAAGATTTTTTTAAGCGTCATAGCAAAGGATGAACGCTATAAACAGTGACATTCAAGAGACTATCTTGCATTAGTATTGAGAATGCAAGACTTTATATAATGAATACAATAGAACATATAGAATCACTAGTATTTTTAAATGAAAGTTTTTAAAGTTAAACTGAGCTTATAATTTCAACTATCTTTGATCAAACTGATTATTTATGTCGGCCATTTAAAACTTAGCCTACATTGAAAAACAGCCGTATATTTTTGCTACTTGCATCGTATCTTATCTTGCACTGTATGATCGTTAACTGAAGACAAGCGTCGCACGCTAGGTTTACTCGGAATTTAAAATTGGTCCGTGTAACTCTTCACAATTCAATTTTCAGACCATAAAATGCAAATGAAAAATGGAAACCAGACATTCATTTTTCTTGTTTTTACATTATCAATGTATAGTTACTTTTTTCACCCGATTTTCAATTTTACTTGTGCTAAATTGTGACTTCAGAAACAAACATTTGAATAAATTAAGTTTAAAAGACGGAACTTGTTTATTTTTAATGATGAATACCATCCGGAAATGACAGTGTCAATAAAGTAAAATCAAAGTCATGTGAAATACTATTTCCTACACTAAACTATGCCAAAAAAGGTTGAAAGTAAAGCATTATCTTAAAGCAAATAATAGTGTAATAATAATAATAAAAAAACTCTTTGTGATGATCACATGTAGGCTGCTATAGAGTCTATGAATGGGAATGTGACATCAGCGGACCCCAGTAACGCAAAGGCATTGTGGGATTTTAGGACACGGAGGTTGCGTGAGAAACGTCAAATCATAGTCAAATCGGCAGGTAGACATGTACTTTTGATCTATTTACTAGTTCTTTATTTATGTTTATGTGTACGGTTAAGCACCAATATACCAAGGTAAAATCCTCGTATGTGAAAACCTGGATATAAACCGGATTCTGATTTATTACAGAAACTAATCTAGAACATTGCAGAAACAACAAAAACAACAGATTTTTGCCTGGAAATTACATTTAAAAGTAAACAACTTAGCTTAAAATGATTTTTTCCTAAGTAAAAAAGAAAATATAGACTATACGACGCAGTTCAACTTTTTTTTATTAGAATGCAAGTTACAAACATACAAGCATCACAGTTCGTAAACACATATTATACAAAAAAATATATATATCAGAATAAAATTAATTGAAAAAAATAATAAAATAAAAAAATAAATCAAAATAATAATACATAGCTTAAATAGACAGACTTACAAATGTCATTATCTATAAAAAGAGAAATAATTGTCCTAATTTTCACTTGAACATTTTAGAGCATAATTCAATTGCTGACATAGCTTTCTTATTTTTAACCCGTTTAAGAGACTCAAAATATATATCAGTTTCGACGCAGAGTTTAACTTGCAGTGTAGTTGTTGTTGGTGACAGCTGGTGACAGAGGGGTGTGTCTGGTTCAAATGTGTATGCGCTCACACCACAAACAAGGTAAGAAAACACGTCAGGAAATGTTGTTTGCGATAGCTTGTTCAGATCAGTCGATCACTCTTTGTGTTCGTATCGAATCGAGCCCGTTAATTGCCTTTATTTTCTCTAAGTAGCGCTCCTTTGCTTCCTTGTTCAGCTTATCTCGGTAGAGAACCTTGTGCTTGATCTTCGCACGGTCCATGTGGGTTTGTTTACCTTAGTTACGGCAACCGTGTTCCTGAAATATGGCCGACGCTACCCAGAGTGCACTGCGCCATGACGTAGATTCCCAAGCTCTGGGTGCGGGACAGCCGGAAGGCCTGTTGAAAGCGGCCGTCACGCAGATCCCGAAACGAGCAAATGTTGAAACTCGCCGGGTCTGTTTTAGCGGTAAAGCCTTTGTTCTCGATGAATGCTCGATCAACACAAGCACAAGCAGTGTTGTGCATGAACGCGTTCACTGAACTCGTTCATGTTTTCGCTGAACTGAACGAATCACTTTCATACAATGAACGCTCACTCTGTCAGGAATGAATGAGGAGCACGCCACGCGCAGTTCACGTTCACGCTCATTTGAAAAGTCAGGTTTTATCTCCATCCCAGTTTTGAGTCGCCGAATCCATTTGTTTATAGATCAATGATTGGAAGTGTTTTAACTTACAATATTTGTCGCAGGGTATGTATATCCCTTGCTGTTATTGGTTGGTGTAACGCTAACCCTGTGAGCCTATCAGTGTCGAATGTAGCAGCGAGATGGTTAGCCCTTGCTGTGATTGGTTTGCGTCATGCCAAGTGAGCCTATCAGGGGCCAGTTTGGAGAGTATAAAAATGTGAGTGGTTTGTTCACAATGGGACCTGCCTGGTAGTGTTGTGTTTGAGTCGCGAACTTGATAGAGATGTTTACATTAGCATGATGTGTCTAGCAGGAGAGTTTCTGGTTTTCTCTCTGTTGTGCACTGGCCCTTGGGATAGCTGTCAGGTAAGTTTCCGTATTTTAAAGACTTTTCTTGGTTAACGGGAGACTGAATTGCTTGAACGTTTTCAGTGTGTTCTCATAAGGCGAGTGACGATGTGTAATCAGTGCTGCAAACCTCCTGTGGTAAGTATGATTTTAAGTTAATTTAGTTTGTTTTTTATTCTAAAGCCCTATTCGCATGGGATTAGTATTATCTGGTGACCTGTAGTAATTTGTGATTGCGGAGTTTGTCTGTGATCTTAATCTTGTACGAATTCGGCCATGTCTGTAATTTGTAAAGTAAAAATTCCCCCGCAAATTACCTACTATATTTCGCCGAACACCGAGGTCCTGTGATAATATTAGTCCCGTGCGAAATCGAACATCTCTGTGATTTGGCCGAATCGTTTTAATTACATACTATATTTACCGAACACGAGGTCCTGTGATAATATATATATATATATATATATATATATATATATATATATATATATATATATATATATATATATATATATATATATATATTATATGTATCATATATTATCACAGGACCTCGGTGTTCGGCGAAATATAGTAGGTAATTAAAACGATCCGGCCAATCAGCAGAGTGTCGATTCGACGGCCGGGACTAATATTAGTCCCGTGCGAATCGACATCTCTGTGATTTGGCCGGATCATATATATTTTTTTCAAGGTTTTTGTTTAATCTGCGCCTTTTTATCCATCTTTCGCGGAGAATATAGGCTGATTTGGAGTGTTTTGATAGTATTTTGGGTGCGGGATCATATCGCTAGTATGACTATAACGTTACAGTTTGCAGAAAGAGAAAGCTGAAAACCATCAGAAGAGCAAAAACAAAAAGAACGATTAGATGGTAAATGACATGTTTAGCAGGATATGGTAAGGACAATTCTTCTGTTTATTATATACAGCTAGACATAATAAAGACAGACATTTCAAAGCTATAGCCTAATGACATATCCGGGAGATAAATCACAGGCTTCTCTTATCCCGTGCGAATGCGCCACACGAAACTCAGATGTGGGTGGGTAATTTCAAATTTACACATGGTCCCCAGGTAATACTAATCCCGTGCGAATAGGGTTTAAGTAAATGTTGTTATTTTATTTTTTTATCTTTGGCAGGTGTGACAATGTTCAAGGGTTCCTGTGATTTATCTGAGGGCAGGAGAATTTAAACCTGCTATGACTGCACTGCTGCTTTGCCTGGGTGAGTCTCAATTTAATGGCTCTTGTAGACAACTTTATTTTTATTGTTTTGAGTTCTGTCTAAACTGAGTTAATTTTGTTTCTGAGTAAAAGTGTTTGTTGCTTTGGTTTATGAATATGTACTTTTGTTTTACAAGTGTAAAATCTTTTGTATGTGATGAGTAGTTTGTGTTTTCTTTTTTATAGGATCACTGATCGGGAGGGGTTGGCTGTGGTTATAATTTGATTTTGTATATTTTCACGTAGTGTGGTTAATTCTTTTTTCACTGTGTTTGTGTGTGTATGTTGGATATTGGGGTGGAAATCCATAGCGTCTCTGCCATCTTCCTCTTTGTTCAAGGGAAGGTCTTCAGAGTGACTGAAGAGCAAAATCATGTTCAGCCGTTACCTTTGACCTTCATCCAAACAGACAAACTTATTTACAATCCAGGACAAACAGGTGAGCTGTGAATGACCCTTGGTTGAAGCTATCATCTTCAAATGCATTATGCAATATATGTGAGTTTGTTGGTGTCTTTGCAGTTAATTTCAGAGTTGTCTCCATGGATCCCAAATTTGTGCCTTTTGATCAAATGGTAAGACCAGATGTTTCACCATTTTGAGTGTTCTGACCGATAAATGAAAAGCAAATTAAATGCAGGTTCTTTCAAGATGCAGAAATTTCAACTTCAATGACTGCTTTTAAATGTTTATTATTCCGGTCTGTCTTGCATTACAATCTGCTTGGGAAGGTTGAGTTTGCTTCAGTGTAAGACTTTGATTGGAGCCAATGCAGCTTTTTGCACTTTTCTTTCTTTGCAGATTTTCTCTGAGCTGTTAATTTGTTTTAATAGGAC
>JAQIUQ010004495.1:80000-85427 GCA_030378365.1 Hybognathus amarus
CCCTTGCTCCCCTTTCAGTGTGGCCTCGGGCGGGCGCCATGGTCCCCATGGCGCCCGCCCTTGCTCCCCTTTCAGTGTGGCCTCGGGCGGGCGCCATGGTCCCCATGGCGCCCGCCCTTGCTCCCCTTTCAGTGTGGCCTCGGGCGGGCGCCATGGTCCCCATGGCGCCCGCCCCTTGCTCCCCTTTCAGTGTGGCCTCGGGCCGGGCGCCATGGTCCCCATGGCGCCCGCCCTTGCTCCCCTTTCAGTGTGGCCTCGGGCGGGCGCCATGGTCCCCATGGCGCCCGCCCTTGCTCCCCTTTCAGTGTGGCCTTCGGGCGGGCGCCATGGTCCCCATGGCGCCCGCCCTTGCTCCCCTTTCAGTGTGGCCTCGGGCGGGCGCCATGGTCCCCATGGCGCCCGCCCTTGCTCCCCTTTCAGTGTGGCCTCGGGCGGGCGCCATGGTCCCCATGGCGCCCGCCCTTGCTCCCCTTTCAGTGTGGCCTCGGGCGGGCGCCATGGTCCCCATGGCGCCCGCCCTTGCTCCCCTTTCAGTGTGGCCTCGGGCGGGCGCCATGGTCTCCCATGGCGCCCGCCCTTGCTCCCCTTTCAGTGTGGCCTCGGGCGGGCGCCATGGTCCCCATGGCGCCCGCCCTTGCTCCCCTTTCAGTGTGGCCTCGGGCGGGCGCCATGGTCCCCATGGCGCCCGCCCTTGCTCCCCTTTCAGTGTGGCCTCGGGCGGGCGCCATGGTCCCCATGGCGCCCGCCCTTGCTCCCCTTTCAGTGTGGCCTCGGGCGGGCGCCATGGTCCCCATGGCGCCCGCCCTTGCTCCCCTTTCAGTGTGGCCTCGGGCGGGCGCCATGGTCCCCATGGCGCCCGCCCTTGCTCCCCTTTCAGTGTGGCCTCGGGCGGGCGCCATGGCTCCCCATGGCGCCCGCCCTTGCTCCCCTTTCAGTGTGGCCTCGGGCGGGCGCCATGGTCCCCATGGCGCCCGCCCTTGCTCCCCTTTCAGTGTGGCCTCGGGCGGGCGCCACTGGTCCCCGAAAATTGAAATCGGAGATATACATCTTGTTTCGGCTTGAGCCAGCGATCGCAGTGATGCGAAAATCGTGATTCTAGCTCAAACGGTCTAGGAGTTATGCGCAATTTGAGTATTTTTCGATTTTTTTTTTTTTTTTTTTTTTTTTTTTTTTAATTTATTTATTTTTATTATTTTTTATTTTTTTACCGTCCCCCAGAGGGCCATGTGGAGGAGTGGGAGGAGTTGGATCTGGATCCGACTCCTCCCATGTGGGAGGAGTTGGATCTGGATCTGACTCCTCCCATGTGGAGGAGTGGGAGGAGTTGGATCTGGATCCAGACTCCTCCCTGTGGATTTCATGTTCTGCACACCACTTTACCATGGAAGCTTGTTCTTTTTCTCTGAAAATGGAAAAAAATGTAAGCCCTCCAGTCTGCTTCTGTTTTTGTGCAAAAAAAAAATTCTCCAATCTTCTTGAAACTCTGGATTCTGATAGAGGGCCATGGGACTTAGACCTGAGTGCAAAAATGGAGGTCTTTAGACCCTTCCAGAGCTGAGATATTGAGATCCCACGAAGCATTTATGCCATTATAAATATCTCAATATTTCAGCTCCGGAAGGGTCTAGACTTGAGCCTCCATTCTTTTATGAGTACTGTGAATTCAGAGATACTTCTTCTGTCACTCTTTTTCACCTTCTATATAGCAGAGAAGCAGATGCAGACAAATTGCTTTTAAGATGAAGCCATGGAGTTTTTTTTTTTTTCTTGCCAGTCACTAGTTCATTTTGGGCTTTGAGGGTTGATGTTATGTAAAGCTGCTTGAAACAATGTGCATACAAATTACAATGTATTGTTACATCATGCTCAAAACTGGATGGTAAGCCCTAACTCGTAAAAAAAAGTTTTATTCATAAAAAAAAAGTCAAAAGGTCATGTATTGCCACACATTTAGCTGGATAAGAAAGTTCACTACTAAATATACTGTCAAACTTAGAACCAGAAACCTAAATTGATCAGTCCCACAAAAGCATAACAAATCCTACAGCATGTATCATCCTCAGTGATCTTTCATCTGGTCGTCCTCCTCCAGTCTCTGCATATCTCTCCCTTCAGGAAGTTGATGTTTTCTCTGGAGGCTTTCAGTCGCTCCTTCAGCTCTACGATCTCCAGGCTAGTCTTCTTCTTTGCCGCTTTTTCTCGTGTTCGCATTTCCAGCTCTGCAACTGCAACATGAAACACTGAATGTTTAGTTCACATGATTAGAACTGCAGACTCATTTTAATGTACAGTATGTTCAGGGTTTAATTATCGCCCATCCACTGAGCTGTTCAATAGGAGCTGCAAAGGTAAGTGAAGTCACACTCACACTCGGTCTCGATGTTTGTTAAGCACCCAACGTCAGCTGTCTGGTGGTGTTCAGAAGTTGCTGCATCATGGCTGTCGGGTCTTGAAATATCTGCAAAAACACATGTTTTAGGCTTTATGATTGTATTATTACTATAATGTCATGTTGTTGTGCTGTTCTGATCAAATTCACACCATCTCGTCGTCAGAACTTGGAACACGGCTGTCTTCTTTGGCATCGCGCTGGAGTCTGACTGGAACAGCTTCAGCAGATGATACAGGGTGACCTGAAGAAAAAACACCACAACATCAAACTTTTGCTTTTTCTGTTCATTTAATACGAAGGTACAGTAATGCAGGGAGTCCAGTAGAAATGTTTAAATAAAAACTGTGTACATTTTGGTAACACTTAATTTTACATGTAGTTTCTATAGTCAATCATGCATAGATACATGCAACTAACTCCTTACTTAAATTATATTGTAAGTACATGTAGTTAATTACTATTACTTCAATATTTCATATTTCTGTATTCCAAATTTGATAACATTAGTATTCATACGATTATTTATGCAAATTGTAAGTGCTGTGTAAAATGCATCTACAAGTGCTCCTTCAAAAATATAAGTGTAGAGCCATGTGTTTTAGTTATAGGCCTGACTTGGCTTTTAGTGTTTGCGTTTGTATTATGTATAAAGTAAAAATAAGGTAGCCTAAGGTCCGTGTAACTCTTCACAATTCAATTTTCAGACCATAAAATGCAAATGAAAAAATGGAAACCAGACATTCATTTTCTTGTTTTTCCAGTTACATTACCATGTACTTTTTTCTCCTGTTTTTCAATTTTACTTGCGCTAAATTGTGACTTCAGCAACAAACATTTGGATAAATGAAATCTAAATGATTTTTTAATTTTCGTCTTGTAATTTGCGCCGTGGGCGGTACCATTAGCACGGGGGCGTGGCCGTTTAATATTATTTCATTGATGCAACTGCTTTATTTACACTGCATGCACGTTGAGGAGAAGTTTAAAAGGTGGAACTTGTTTATTTTTAATGATGAATACCGTCCGGAAATGACAGTGTCAATAAAGTAAAATCAAAGTCATGTGAAATACTATTTCCTACATTGAATAAACGAAATACAAAAATAAAAAATAAACATGAAAAGACAAACAAAGCAGTGACAAACTAAAGTTAAACAAAAATGTGAAAATGTTTACATATAGATACACATTTAGCAGCTTTGTGATGATCACATGTAGGCTAGTCATAGTTCCCACATGACGTCACGACATACGGGCATTTGCGGCGCCATTGCTGCGGGGAAAACATTAGAAGAAACAATACGAGTTGAACGAAGTGAAATGAGTTTCGTGCTATATAGTGAAAATGTTCATCCCCTGCTGGGTCAATGGATGATAAAATCGTGCCGGAGGTTCAGATAAACCGGGATTTTACACTACACCCGTCATTAGATTCCATGGATGTGAGAAGACTAAGCTTTTGTCCGAAAAACGACGGAGATTATGGCTGGCGAGGATAAACAGGAAAGAAACTCACTCAAAACACGCAAGAATTTGTTTGACAAAAGCACAATGTTGTGTTTTAATGCGAGTGTAAACATGTACAAGTTAACACATTGCAGTTTGAAAAATGTCCTGTATGAACAAAATGACGAGGTATTAAAAACACAAAACAACCTTGTTTCCACTGTTTGATCTCACATTCTAGCATTGCGATCTCAGATTATGTCCCTATACCCGCGTGTAATGTAGTTCCGCATTACATTAATTAAATTGCACGCGAGTTATTTATTTTTATATTCATGCACCAAACCATGACGCCCGCAAGTACATGCATATCACAGAAAGCACCGGTGACTGTTTTAAGGGGAACATGAATTAAGTTGTGCAGGCTATTGCTTTTTATTAGACAGATTAGCATCATGCCTCTTCGCTATTATAAGTTACTTTTCCATTGATTGCACTTGAGCAAACGTCACCGACCGTTTAATCAGGACAGGTTAATCACTTTTGGGGGCTGGTCACGGAGTATAAAAATGTGAGTGTTTTGTTTGCGCCAGGTATGCGTCACAGTGGGTCCTGCTCATTGTAAACTCAAGGTGGTGAGTAATGGTAATAGTGTTGGGTTTGATTGAGATGTGTACATTAGCATGTTTGTGGGTGGCAGGAGAGTTGAATACATCCTCTGGTTTTCTCTCTGTTGTGCACTGGCCCTTGCGATAGCTGGCAGGTAAGTTTTTAAAGAGTTTTCTTGGTTAACGGGAGACTGAATTGCTTGTTGCTGAAATTGTATGTTTTCAGTCTGTTTCCTAAGGGGCTGCATATTCTCATGAGGTGAGTGAAGATGTGCTGCAAATCTCCTGGGGTATGTATGATTTTAAGTTAATTTAGTTTGTTTTTAATTCTAAAGCCCTATAGAGTGCCGAAGTTACGACGTCACTCTGTAGGCCAAAACGCGGAAGTGAGCTAGCATTTTAGCATTACGGTTCCCTCGTTCTATAAAGCCTATGGGGTTTTTGAATGGGTTTTTGCTAAATCGCCTGAAATAAGGTCTTTGGTGAACACAGCCTCTAAATATTTTCACGTTTTGATATATGACATCGAACACACATTTATAACCTGCTGTGGTTATAATTTATAAATCTTCCTCTTTGTTCAAGGGAAGGTCTTCAGAGCGACTGAAGAGAGCAAAATCATGTTCAGCCGTTACCTTTGACCTTCATCCAAACAGACAAACTTATTTACAATCCAGGACAAACAGGTGAGCTGTGAATGACCCTTGGTTGAAGCTATCATCTTCAAATGCATTATGCAATATATGTGAGTTTGTTGGTGTCTTCTGCAGTTAAGTTGAGTCCTGTGGCAAGTGAATGATGCTTTATTTTCTTGTCTTGTGGTTGGTCAGTTCTTTATTTTGTTCTGATGTTTCCCAGTTTGTCCGTTCCAGTTGTCTGTCAGCGCTCAATATGGCTGCAGCAGTGCAGATATTCTGGTCTACAGCGCTCTTTCCGGTGAGAATTCAGTTGCAGCAGACGTAACTGAACCAAGTATATTTG
>JAQIUQ010004497.1:0-10310 GCA_030378365.1 Hybognathus amarus
CTAATCAACATACAACACAGATGATATAGCAGTAATGACACACACACACACACATCACACACACACGCTTCAGTTCAGAAAACAGTGTTTACAGAAACTCAGCAACTGAAATGTGAAACACGTGTGTGTGTGTGTGTGTGATTATCAGTCCCTGAATATAAACTGAATATAAACATTTCTCTCTTTCCACAGGACTGAGGCGATGACCTCTGACCTCTGACCCCTCAGTGCAAACAATCATAAATTCAGGAGATGGAGGGATGAATCTCTGAGCGAGACATTTGACCGGCTCGCCATCACCATGTCAGAAACACGTGTAACACACACACACACACACACACACACACACACACACACTGAGAAGAAGGTCTGTTTGACGGCAGAGATATTCATGTCAATCAGCCGTCAGACAGACATAAGAACACACACACAGAACAAACAGAAGCCCAAGCGTCCGTCCACACACACACAGAAGCCCAAGCGTCCGTCCACACACACACACAGAAGCCCAAGCGTCCGTCCACACACACACACAAAGCCCAGCGTCCGTCCACACACACACACAGAAGCCCAACATCGTCCACACACACACAGAAGCCCAAGCGTCCGTCCAACACACACACACACACACACACACACACAGAAGCCCAAGCTCAAAAGTTCATGTGTGTGTTCATCAGTCCCATAGAAGGAGAGGGAAACAGTAGCGTCACACACTGATATATAGACCATCATCATCACACACACACACACACACACTCTCTCTCATTCAGACTAATATAACTCTGTGACGTATGGAAAATAACTCCAGGATCACAGGACTGTAAGCTCATTAAATATTCATGAATGCATCATTAAAATATCAACTGCAGATTAGCCAATCAGAGGTGTTTTCCTGACGGACATTATGAGAGACTCCAGAACTAAAAGAGTGATTCAGTTTCTCATCATTTTAAACCTCAGTTTATATATATATATATATATATATATACGGATGTTTGAGTGCGACTCCTCATTCTTTCCACAAACTCTCCTTTCCTAGAATCACGCATACGAGAAACACGAAGAACTGGACACAAGAATACGGAAAACCTTCCAGAGATCCACAACAACATATCGTCCAATCACAGTCCAGCTCAATGAGGAAATCATCACGCTTCCCTCAAACACACACACACTTTCTGTTCATCAGAGAATCCTGAGAAATATAATTTTCCAACACTAATAATAATAATCATAAATGTTGACTCATCAGATCCTCATATTAGAGAGATTTCTGAAGGATCATGTGACACTGAAGACTGGAGTAATGATGATAAACTCAGGAATAAATGACACTTTACTGTATATTCACACAGAAAACAGATGATTTACATTAGAATAATATTTCAGTGTTTTACTGTATTTCTGATCACATAAATGCAGCAAATATTTTCAAAACACATGTTTTAGTATCACATGATCTGCAACATGATATCACTGCAGTCTCTGCAGATGCTGTGTGTGTGTGTGTGTGTGTGTGTGTGTGTGTGTGTGTGTGTGTGTGTGTGTGTGTGTGTGTGTGTGTGTGTGTGTGTGTGTGTGTGTGTGTGTGTCGGTGTGTGTGTGTGTGTCAGTGTGTGTGTGTGTGTGTGTGTGTGTGTGTGTGTGTGTGTGTGTGTGTGGAGGAGAGCAGATATTACACACAAAGAGACGATAAATCACACTAAGTGCACTTACAATACTGCATACAAGTCTCTCTCTCTCTCTCTCTAACACACACACTCTCTCTCTCAGGAAATCTGTTAAGGTGATTTGTGTGAGAGCTGCTGTCACTGCATTGAGGAGATCTGCTCATAACACACTCTCTCTCTCTCTATCACACACACACACACATTCTCTCACATGTGCGCGTGCGTACACACACACATGCACACACTCACACACACTCTCACACACACACTCACCCTCCACAGTCGTCCTGCTGAAACCCCTCCAGTTCATCTCTCTGCTCGTCCAGCGTCGACTCCAGATCCAGATACACACCGGTGTGTGAGAGCTGTAGAGCGCAGTCATAGAGCTGCAGGCACACACACACACATATTACCAACAGTGTCACTTCGCTTTCATTCATATTAACAATTCGCTTTTATTTTTAAATCTGTTTTCAATTCACTTTCAGTTCAAGTTTCAAGCCATTTTTTGTGTGTTTTTGTAATTTTTCTTAGTTGCTTATTAATATTAATTTTGGCAGCTGTTCATGGTGCTTTTGAAACACTTTGTGAAGCTTCGAAGCCTGTGTGAATCAGTGATTCAAAGCTCGTATCAAAGTGCCACAGTCACATGACCTCAGTAAACAAGGCTTGGCACCTGATCCCGGATCAGTTCTGTTACGTCTAACAACACATGTATAATATAATAAAAAGAAAGAGTTGAATTTAAACATCTCTTAATAGTCTGAGCTCTCCGTTACACAAACAAAACAAGCCCTAAAATGTACTAACATTATATTAGAGTGTGTGTGTTTCAGTGACTCATTAAAGCTGTTCACAGTTTCCAAACGTTTCGTTTCTCACATCACTAACTCAAATAAAATAGTTTTTATTTTCAGTTGAAAGTTTTTCAAGTAACGATTCTTTAATATAATTTTGTAGTGCTGCATCATGTGTGTGTGTGTATATATATATACACACACACACATGCATGTATATATTTAAGAAAAATGTATTATATATAAAAAATTTATATTTCTGTATTATGTAAATTATATATAAATATACAGTATGCAAATACATCTTAAATATATACATGCATGTGTGTGTGTGTGTGTATATATATATATATATATATATATACAGGTATATATATATATATATATATATATATATATATATATATATATATATATATATATATACAGTATATATATACAAAAATAATTATACATAGCACACAAACTTTTATTTTGGATGTGATTAATCGTCACCCAGCCTAAATTTTAGTTTTATTTAATGACAGTCAGTGAACCTGATTACACCAAGTCTTACACACACACACACACATGCTTTCACTTTAACTCCAGTATGAACGCGTGTCGATGGATTTGTAGCTTTGATCAACAATCACACGGCGGGTCGTCAGGGCTAATTCAGCAGATTCGACCTGCAGCGACAGACATCGACTGCACACACACACACACACACACATGCTGAAGGTTTTACATGTTCAAATGTTAGTATGTGTGACCAAAGAGTGTGTCGACCAGCTGCTCGTGTCAAAACACAGGTGTGTGTATAAATTAACCATAATGTCCAGACACACTAAACATTCACTCGTTCGCCTCTATTCCCTACACTGTTATTCACAGGCCTGGGGTCAGTAAAAGAACACGATTGGCTGGCGATCGATCACATGACCTCAGCGAGGCTGGTTTGGTAAGGCCGGCGTCTCCTCAGCCAAACCCTAATCAAACACTCGCTCTCCAGCACAACTGCAGGTCTGAGTTAAGGTCAACGCATCGCATCCAAGAATGTGTCTGACGGACGAACACACACACACACACACACACACACACCTGCTGAAAGGCATGATTGAGATCCACATGTTTCTATTTACAATCAACAGTAATTACTTTAGTGATGCACTAAATGTGCTCAAATGAGGCTGTGAGAGGATCAACAGCAAACCACAGATCATAGGAAACACAGAGCAGTTTATCACTCAGAACAACACACAGCATATTACACACACACACTCTCACATGCATGCACACACTCTCACTAACATACACACACACATCTATAGCAACTGCTCTCTCTGGCTCAGATCTGACCGTTCGCTGTGATTGTCAAAGGTTTAATGACATAATCATAATTTTAACGTTAATCGTGCAGCTCTAGTGTGGACAGATCTATAGAGATTCACAGATAGACTAAATAAACTAGATATTAATGTCCCCATGTGGTGTAAATCCAGTGTTTAATGTTGTTTATGTGTGTGTGTGGTGTGTTTAATCCGCTTTAACACACACGTGTGTAAGTTGATAAGTGGATTCAGCATTGCTGAGTATTTCCTCCTTAAAACTGCAGTGAACCAAAGACAGTCTCAAAAACACACTTTGAAATCGCTGGTGTTTCTGACGTCACAAACCAGCTTGTAACCAATCAGATCGAATCTTGAGTGAGTGAGTGGAGGCGGGGCTCATTTGCATAATTATAGAACCACGCATAATAAATGGGGCAAGGGTGCCCGAGCTTACATTCAAGATATTTGGTAGAATATTTTTCATGGAAAAAATTTAATATATAATTGTGGTGATCAAACATACGTTTTAAGTGATAAAATTATTCACTACAGGGGGAACTTTAAATTTGAATAATAAACAAATATTAAATACATAAATGAGACATTTCCTGGAGAATTTAACTGCATAAAAGTGGATTTTTGGTTTAATGTTTGAATCTCTGCATCTCTGAGCCGTGATGTTCCCTGAGAGAGACATTAAAACTGTGGCGATCTGGAGTGTTCTCTCGCTGGAGATCGAGGGTGAAGGGTTTCACCGCACTGACGGACAGTCAGACAGTCGCTGTGCTTCTCTAACTACCACTTACACTGTGGATAATTCAGCCCATCTATTTATAACCCGAGAATGTGAGACACACGCAGAGGATCTGTGACCGGACTCAGCTTGCGGCTTCCCTTGCGGATCACAGGAACGAGCTGCACATATTCACTCACATTTATCATCAATAAATACAATTTGTTTGAATCTCATACATTTTTACTAATCGAATATTTCTTGTTCCACAGCGGTTTATACTTTTGAACTGAATAAATGATATTATGCTCCTTCTAAGCTATTTAAATAGATGCATTTTGAAAATATTGAAACAATTTAAAGGGCTTCCTGCTTGAATGTTATTATTCTCCTCATATTCTCCATTGTTGCGGCTCCTCTCTTCCTAATCTGTCAGTAACGCTCTGTTCACTTCCTGTCTCTTTGAAGCCCCTCCTTCTGAAAAAGCACACTGTGCTCTGATTGGTGAACGCTTTTCCCGCCCCTTTCCATAACTGCCAGTTTAACACACTGATAACTCAACCAGGCCCCGCCCCATTTATTCTGCATATTAATTATTATAATGAGGAATATTGTGACGTGTTCGTTCTCAGGAGAAGTTCAAGACTCACAGTGGAGGCGTTTCAGGAGTTCAGAAACACTGATATAGAGAAGAACTGGAGCTTCTCATGACCAAACCACAACATTACACACTCAACACTGATGGAGAAGAGCAGAGTAGATCTTCTCCTTTACATACTTTACAGCGCTACACTCGTACTAAATAACTAGAGACCTAGAGCCATAGAGAGCTCATCTGAGACAGATGTAACATCATCATCCTCTTCATCAGCGTGTGTTTGTGAGTGCGAGTGATGACATGGCATTCTGGGAGCAGCGCTGACCTCTACTTTATTTCACAGATTTAGACCAAAACAGCCAATTATACTGACCATGACTTTCCCTCCAATGACAGACTAACACAGAAAAACACAACATCACATGCAAAACAAGAAACCAAAGAGGAGAAGAAACCAGAGAGGAGAAACCAGAGAGAAGAAACCAGTGAGAAAACCAGAGGAGAAAACCAGAGGAGAAACCAGAGGAGAAACCAGAGGAGAAACCAGAGAGGAGAAACCAGAGGAGAAACAGGAGGAGAAACCAGAGGAACCAGAGGAGAAACCAGAGGAGAAACCAGAGGAGAAACCAGAGGAGAAACCAGAGGAGAAACCAGGGAGAGAGAAACCAGAGGAGAACCAAAGGAGAACCAGAGGAGAAACCAGAGGAGAAACCAGAGGAGAAACCAGAGGAGAAAACCAGAGGAGAAACTAGGAGAACCAGTCATGAATTTAGTCATTGAGGATTTCTGAAAATTGTGCAAAAATCTCATCTTGTCTCATGAACCCAATCTGATGTCTCGTCTCATTTCATGAGATTGTCTCGTCACACCACTAAGATTAGATACAAAAACACGTGAGAATCAAATCAATTTTACAATCTAGATCTCCAAACTGAATATAAAACGTGTGATTCAGCTGACACAGAATGTCCAATATATATATAATAGTATTTGGTATATAATTATGTATAATATTATTCACAAACAATAACATTGTGTGATGTTAAGCTAGTTTTTTCTGCCTTTTTTTCCATTTGTTTAATCTGGTTTCCTATTGTCTTTTGTTCCTGGATGATCTTTCTCATTATGAATATGTGTTTCTATATTTTGCAAACACCAATCTGTCAATCATGCAAATTCATTCAATCTTTCAGTTTTTAATCAAGTAAAAGTCTGTTAGTTTCAAGGAAACGCAAGAATAACTTTGATATTGTTAGTAATATTTCAGCTGGATTGAAGCAGGTTTACTTGATTATCATCATCATTTATTATAAAAATCTCACTGATTGATTTCCAAGCATCAGATTTCCATTTAAACATTAGCATCTGCCGCACTATGACCCTGATGCATAAAATATGATACAATTAAACAATAAAATGTATTTTTTTAGATTTTATTTTATATTGGGTAATGTGTGTAAACCTGGTGTAAACCAGATCCGTTTTAAAATATGATTTCATTCATGTCAGTGAATGAATGAGCGGCTCTAAAAGCGGCTCACAGCCGCACCTGTCGCGCCTCGAACTCATTCATGACCTCGTTACAGTCGGACACTAATGAAACTACACTGAACATTATTTCATACGTTTATTAGACACTATATATATATATATATATATATATATATATATATATATATATATACACACACACACACATATATATATATACATATATATACATATATATATATATATATATATATATATATATATATATATATATATATATATATATATATATAATACTGGGTTGTTTCAGACTTCATGTCATGTTTGGGTCAAATATAGACAAAACCGTTGGGTTTAAAAATGTTTAACATGTTTGAAAATAATTTAAACATTTAAACCAACGGCAAAACAGCATTTTGAGAGCGCGTGTATATGTGTGTACAGTAGCTACACACACACACACACATATATAAATATATATATTACACATATAAATATATAAATTATATATTTATATAAAACGTTATATATATTAGTACTGTGACGCGCCTGCAATAAGGAGAGGTTGAAATAAAGCTAACTAAACTCTATTCAGTGAACTAATGAACTTTGCGTGTGTTCTGACCTTGTGAGGAGCTTTGAGGAGTCTGTGGACTCCCGCGATCTGGTTGATGAGAGGAATGTCTTCTCTGAAGGTGTAGAGAGGAGGTCTGGTCGGTTCCGGGAAGTTGGTGCTGTTGAACGGATCGGTATCGTTTAAAAACTGAACCCGGCTCACAAACGAAGACATGATTCATCCCGGTATTACGACCACGACCGTTTCCAAGCGTGTCAGTAACGACAACAACACAGTCACGGGAGCCTCGGTGGATCCACGGGAAACACAGCTGAGAATGCAGGAGCCCGTTACCGTGCAGTGCCGAGCGCGAGTGCCTGTCCGTGTCACGGACTCAGCCGCAACCGGACACCCCAGGATTAAGCCCTTTAACAGCGGGACCCGGTGACTGAGGAACAGCGAGCTCTAGCGGCCAGGCAGAATAATGCACAGGTCCTCATCTCACCATGGTAACCACAGGAAACAACACAGGCCGAGATTTAACCTTTTTAACCTCTCTTTATTATAGAAATCGTTTGAATTATACGTTATAACGACCATTAATATATATTTAACTTATATGTTTCATATAACCGAAGCTATAGATTGTGAAAATAAACATTTCTCGTTCTTGGTGTTTCGTTCAGTTTGTTTCGTTAATTCAACTAAAATGGACTGACTTTGCTCACACATGCCAAAACACAACTGATATTCTTTTTCTGGTCAAAAGATACCAAGCCTTTTCAAATTGCTTGTTATAATTTCTCATCCTATTATAGCACTAAATATTGGATTCAGTCTTTTTTTTTCAAGTCACTTTGCACAGGTTTTGTATTTCTTTTTCTTTTTTCGAACTGATTGATCGTGCACTGTAAAAGTAAAAACTGCTATTAATCCTCTTTTTACTTGTTTTCTAGTCTACACATATCTAAACAATTCCCCCTGTAGTCAATACAATCCATTAAAACTAATTTTTTGATCACCCAAAATGACCTATTTAAACATTTTTTCCTTAAAAAATGTCTTCAATGTCTTAAAATATTGACTGTAACTTGACACCTTGCCTCGAGGATAGATGCAAGGTTCTATGACATGCAAATGAACCCCGCCTCCACCTCACTCAGAGATCCACTGGTTGACAACTCCACGTTGATTAAAAAAAAATATTATTGCATGAACAACAATTACAAAACATGAACAAAAACAAACAAACAGAAAAAAAAGTACATCAATAAAAATGCCAGGGTTAAAGATACACAAGTACACACAATACTAAATTGACCAAACAATAAAAGGCTTAGACATTTCACAAAATCTGAAAAGTATTCAACAAGTACATGGTTTTAACAGCTTTTCATTTGTACTGTCATTAATGGAAACCATATAATTCTCTAATTCTTTCAATAGCACAGAAAAAAAGGTTTCTGATTAGTAAAATTTACATCGATGAATATGAAAAAAAATATGCAGTACAGTTTCTGGTTGCAAAAACAAAATGAACAATTTACATCTACGATCACACGTTGATCTGATTGAGTTTACCAGGGTTGGTTTGTGACTGTCAGAAACACCAGCGATTTCAAAGCGTGTGTTTGAGACTGTCTTTGGTTCACTGCAGTTTTAAGGAGGAAATACTCAGCAATGCTGTCCACTTATCAACTTACACATGTGTTAAAGCGTATAAACAACATTAAACCCTGGATTTTCACCACATGGGGACTTTAAATCTAGATACACAAAAAAAACAGTCCAGTCAGGTCAGAAAATAATTGTTTTCTCTTAAAGTTTCTGACCCGAATCTGGCAGATATTTGTTCTTGTTTTAAGCATGACCGTAGTAGCCAGCTATGAGGTGTATATAATAAACATATAATAAATAATGGTTCTGAAATAATTGCCTCATAGTATCAACTGCAAATAAATGTTGTGTTGTGTGATGATATTTCCATAAATGTTTGGTCCAGATCTTGTATTGTCAACGCAAGAGTCCAGCTCTCTGTAAAGTCTCCTCTTCATCTCATTTCTCTAAGTGAATCAATGTATCTTAAGAATTTTCTGACATTTTTTAGTAAAAAAAAACAAGACAAAATACTCAGTATGTGTACAATGTAAAAACATCTTTTCATGATTAGTAATCACAACATTTTTTCTTGGTCAAATCAACTTAAAATGTATGTGGTTCAGATAACATCATATTTAGAGTTTCTGTTGATTAAATCAATCTCCTTCATTGCATTAACTCGATTTTTCCACTTCAATGAACTTAAAAATTAGGCAACCAGGCTTCTTCATTTTTTAAGTTAAAACCAACAATATTTTTTTACAGTTACAATACATTATTCGCACTTGTATGCTAAAATTTACACTCTTAAGTTTATGTCTGTCATGATAGCAATAGGCTACTGTATTTCTGTGAATGGCATTTTACACAATTGGGACTGCTTGTCTGCAGCATTCAACTTCAGATTTTTTATTTTGCAGGTTTTCACTTTGGAGCTGCGAGTGTAAATGTCAACGTATACCTACAAGTACGAATATTTATTGTATTTGTCTCAAATTCAATAAACGCTCGCTCACGGCTCTTGCTGTCCGATGCCTGATTGGCTGTGGCTGATCTGGGTGTGACGCGAGCCGCGGACAGCAGAGGGCAGCCGAGGGTCACGTGACTGCATCGCATGGAAGCCATAGATGGAAGCCTGCGTTGTTAAACCTGTGCAGTGACTGATGAAAACGCTTCACACACACGTGATCAGTTCGCAAAAGTATTCTCCAACTTTTCTGATACTGGAACTCTAAAACATGCTGGGTTGCTTCAACCGAATTTGGGCAAAATCTGGACAAATCCCAAATGTTAGGTTTAAAAAAATGTCATTCATAAAATTACAGTTGAAATTGAAAATAAAATTTGAAATTACCTTTTTAACCCAACAACTGGGATTTGTCCACATTTGATCCAAATTTGGGTTGAAACAAACCAGCGTTGTTTAGAGTGTGGTGTTCCCATCATGTATTGGGCCTTGAATAATGGATGAGGCTGATTTGTGCTGTTCTCAGCTGACTGTGTTCATCATTGCGTTTGTTCAGGATCAGTAACTGGACATTTTCTGACAT
>JAQIUQ010004498.1:0-13244 GCA_030378365.1 Hybognathus amarus
CAATACTACTTCGTTCAGTTACATATACTTCGCATGATTATTACAGGAGAAATAGAGCTCAAAAAACATACTATTACGTCTAAAGAATTTTAGTCTTGTGTTAAACAGTTAACATTTCGTATAAGGTGCAATTCCAAGACCATTTTAAGATGAAATGTTTCACAGTCAAGCTCTGAATCATTTTATTGGTTGTTTTATAGAGCATCTCCATGCTGAAGTGTGTTATGCCGAGTGTTTGCTACACAGAGCCGCTCTCACCTTCTTACAGGTTTGACACATTTCATGACCCAATCACTCACACACAGACAATCTCAGGAGTTTTGTTTATGGTGTGTCAGAGATAGGAGACGCCTATATAGTAATTTAACCCACTTTCACTCCGTCCTACTCCACACTTTTTGGAAGAAGATGTAGTTCTTTCAGGCTCCTCCTATATAGAACATTTTCAGGGGTTCCCATCATTGTATCATTTTATGGATATAGTTGTATTTTTTTATCATAATTAAATTTTATGAATTAAACATACCCTGATGTCCCGAACAACCTCTGTAGTCACATTTAGCCACTTTTTCAAGACACAAAACAGCTTTAAAAAGATCACAAGTGCCGTGTTACTGGTGTTTTTTATGTTGTAGAATAAAACATACAAACATCTTGAGCTTGTGTTCACCACAGACATTATTTCAGGCATTTAACCAAAACCCCATTAAAAAAAAAAAAAAAAAAAAAACATTGATTGGGGACGATGGAAACAGATTTGCTACAATGCTAGCTCATTTCTTGCAGAAATACATGATCTCTGCACCACTCTTTAAAGGGATACTCCACTTTTTTTGGAAAAAGGCTCATTTTACAATTTCCTACAAGAGTTAAAACAGTTGACCATTTTCCATCCAGTTTCAGGCAATTTTCTGATATTTAGAAGAATATCAGTAACTAGACAGTTTCTGGTCCCATTGACTTCCATAGTATACATTTTTCCTACTATGGAAGTCAATGGGACCAGAAACTGTCTGGTTACTGATATTCTTCTAAATATCAGAAAATCGTGAATGGATTCAAAAATGGTAAAACTCAACTGTTTAACTCTGGGGGAGTTGTAAAATTAGCCTATTTCCAAAAAAAGTGGAGTGTCCCTTTAAGACATTTCATCTAAAATAGATGTCGGAAAGGGCTCTGTGGTTTAACATAGAACCCCATTTGAACCTTTTTGAAAGAGTGCAGAGCTCAAATTTGCCCCTGATTTCTTGTTCTCTCTCTGTTTGTTGACAGGATGAGAATATGGTGGGTTTTATTAAAGGAGGAATAGAGTACGGAACAGTTACCTCATATACAAGTAAGTCTTTAGCAAGTAAGTGAAAGACATCTTGTGCCATTAAGACACCTGCACCTTTAAAGGGATAGTTCACCCAAAAATGTGTAATCAGTCATCATTTACTCACCCTCAAGTTGGATTATTACAAGTATTAATCTCTTTCTTCTGCTGGACACAAATGAAGATATTTTGAAGAATGTTTGTAACCAAACAGTTTTGGGCACCATTGACTTCCATAGTATTTTTTTCCTACTATGGAAGTTCAGTCGGCTACCAACATTTATTCAACAGAATAAAGAAATTAATTCAGGTTTGGAACAACTTGATGTTGAGTAAATGATGACAATGACATTTTTGGCCCGAACTATCCCTTTAACCCAATTGAAACAACTTATCGTTAATTCCCGTTCATGCACCAACATCATGCCCTTGAATTGAACTATTGAGCGAATCTGTTAGCTGTGTGTGACGTCATGAATTTTCATGCAGGGAGCTGCATGCCTTCGTCCAATCAGATACAACATTCAAAGGACCAAACCACAAGCATTTAGAGGGCGGAGTCTTTTTGGGATAGGGGCTTTCAACTTGGTATGTTTGTGTGTGTGATATTGCGTCTCTGTTCCTATGAATACACTCCAGACTGTCGATCGTGTGTGTTCTCCACTCTCACACAGACTCTTTCACTGTTTCCTGCCCGGATACTCAAGCTGCTAGAGTTTGCAGGCTTTTCTGGAGATAAGGTTTTTAAAATTTGAATTGAAGTAAAAATTACACTCTTATATTTTTCATGTGTTAATTCGTTTCATAATGGTGTGCTTGTGTGTGTAGGAATTTGGCATCTCTCAGCTGTACACCGGAGCCACCTCTCACACCCTGCGCTCCATGCTGTGCGCCCTCCTCCTGCTCTGTTTCTACACCTTCCTCTCTTTTATTTTAGGTAATATGTATTTGTGATGAAGTTATGAATTTGATACTCACATAAATCAGACATTTTTGGTTAAGTTTCTTTAGTTAATTGTGTAACTTTAAGGGATAGAAACATAAAGGGATAATAGAAACATTTAAGGGATAGTACACAAAATTATTGAACCATCCCAAATGGTCATTTTAAACTATCCCTTAAATTTAATGTGTGTGTGTGTGTGTGTGTGTGTGTGTGTGTATATTAGGGCTGTGCAAAACTTAATTGCAATT
Source organism: Hybognathus amarus (assembly GCA_030378365.1). Taxonomy (NCBI): domain Eukaryota; kingdom Metazoa; phylum Chordata; class Actinopteri; order Cypriniformes; family Leuciscidae; genus Hybognathus; species Hybognathus amarus. The sequence continues at coordinate 2,510 of JAQIUQ010004498.1, forward strand.
AATCACATCCAAAATAAAAGTCTTGTGTTTACATAATATATTTGTGTATGCTGTATATAATTATTTTGTATATATAAATATACACACATGCATGTATATATTTAAGAAAATGTGTTATTCATTTATAAAATATTTATATATAATATATTATGTGTATATAATATATTATGTGTATATATATGTGTGTGTGTGTGATGTATATATATATATATATATATATATATATATATATATATATGTATATATATATATATATATACATATACATATATATATATATACACAGAATTTAAGCACAAATAATTCTTAAATATATACATGCATGCATAGGTATTACTATTTATATATAAAAAATAATTATATACAGCACACAAAAATATATTATGTAAGCACAGACTTTTATTTTGGATGCGATTAATTGCAATTAACTTTTGCACAGCCCTAATATATTATTTTTATATATATATACATATACATATGATATATGTATGTGTGTATATATATATATATATATATATATATACACATGCGTGTGTGTGTGTGTGTGTATATATATATATATATATATATATATATATATATATATATATATATATATTGACTATTATATATGTAAAATAATTTATATGAATATTTGTTTATTTAATATGTATTACCATTTATAATATGGTACCACACTACCATTCAACAGTTTAAAGAAATTGATGTAAAATGACAGTAAAGACATTTGTAATGTTACAAATATTTTAAATAATTACTGTTTTTCTGAACTTTCTATTCATCAGAGATTTCTGAAACAAAAAGTAACAGTTTCCACAAAAAATAAGAAGCAGCAAAACTGTTTTCAACATTAATAATACACATAAATGTTTAGTGAGCAGCAAATCATCATAGTCAAATGATTTCTGAAGGACCATGTGACACTGAAGACTGGAGTAATGATGCTGATCATTTTATTGTAATTTTTTCTCAGTATTACTGTTTTTACTGTAATTTTGCTTAAATAAATGGATCCTTGGTGAACATGAGATGTCTTTAAAAACATAATGAAAAATCTTAATGACCCCAAAAGTTTGAATGTTAGTCTAAATACTGAAATGATATTTGTATTGTTATTAATAGAGTGATGTTTTGTGTAGGTACTGGCGAAGGGGGAGAGGTGGAGGAGGCAGAGAGACTACTGAAGCCATTTCGCCTGCGATACCCACAGGTCTGTTTCTGCTTCACATGCTCGTATGTTCATGTGTTCGTGTCAATCATTTGGTTAAAAGGGGTCATGAACTGGCTTTTTAAATTTTATTATATTGTTGTCTGAGGTCAACTTATGATGTTCGCTTGGTTTTTGGATTCAAAAACATCCAAATGAATAACGCTATTTTGTACCCTGGTTTTGAGCCTAGCTTAAAAACTCTCGGTTTTAATGGGCGTGTCGCACTGAAGACTTGGAAGTAAACGCCCACTGCTGTGAGTGGATAACAGTTTTGCATATTATAATGAGTTTCAATTTACTCGTCGATGCACTTGGGGAAATTGTTCTGAAAACGTCCAATGTTGTACAATGGCAACCGGAAACTGATTCGCCCATACATGTTCGACCCCAGAATCCGTGTGATGCACCATTCCTGTCAGATCCAATATTGACGGCACAGCACCGTTCTTTACTCTTAATCATTTACTCTTAACCCTCAGACGGTCTTTGTTCCGGAGTCAGATCCTGCGCTTTCCCGGTCAGAAGTAACCGGACACCTAAAAATGACATTTCCTCCATCCCAGTAAAACCAATGCAATTTATTTTTGTTCTATAATATTCTTTTTAATTTAGTATTTTGAGACAATTTGATTGAATTTATTAATATTTATGCAATATTTATGGTCTATTTTTTGCCATGGAAAAAATATATATTTTATATATATATATATATACACTCACCGGCCACTTTATTAGGTACCCCATGCTAGTAACGTGTTGGACTCCCTTTTGCCTTCAGAACTGCCTCAATTCTTCGTGGCATAGATTCAACAAGGTGCTGGAAGCATTCATCAGGGAGTTTGGTCCATATTGACATGATGGCATCACACAGTTGCCGCAGATTTGTCGGCTGCACATCCATGATGCGAATCTCCCGTTCCACCACATCCCAAAGATGCTCTATTGGATTGAGATCTGGTGACTGTGGAGGCCATTTGAGTACAGCGAACTCATTGTCATGTTCAAGAAACCAGTCTGAGATGATTCCAGCTTTATGACATGGCGCATTATCCTGCTGAAAGTAGCCATCAGAAGTTGGGTACATTGTGGTCATAAAGGGATGGACATGGTCAGCAACAATACTCAGGTAGGCTGTGGCGTTGGCAACGATGCTCAATTGGTACCAAGGGGCCCAAAGAGTGCCAAGAAAATATTCCCCACACCATGACACCACCACCACCAGCCTGAACCGTTGATACAAGGCAGGATGGATCCATGCTTTCATGTTGTAGACGCCAAATTCTGACCCTACCATCCGAATGTCGCAGCAGAAATCGAGACTCATCAGACCAGGCAACGTTTTTCCAATCTTCTATTGTCCAATTTCGATGAGCTTGTGCAAATTGTAGCCTCAGTTTCCTGTTCTTAGGTGAAAGGAGTGGCACCCGGTGTGGTCTTCTGCTGCTGTAGCCCATCTGCCTCAAAGTTCGTCATATTGTGCGTTCAGAGATGCTCTTCTGCCCACCTTGGTTGTAACGGGTGGTTATTTGAGTCACTGTTGCCCTTCTATCAGCTCGAACCAGTCTGGCCATTCTCCTCTGACCTCTGGCATCAACAAGGCATTTCCGCCCACAGAACTGCCGCTGTTTTTTCTTTTTCGGACCATTCTCTGTAAACCCTAGAGATGGTTGTGCGTGAAAATCCCAGTAGATTAGCAGTTTCTGAAATACTCAGACCAGCCCTTCTGGCACCAACAATCATGCCACGTTCAAAGTCACTCAAATCATCTTTCTTCCCCATACTGATGCTCGGTTTGAACTGCAGGAGATTGTCTTGACCATGTCTACATGCCTAAATGCACTGAGTTGCCGCCATGTGATTGGCTGCTTAGAAATTAAGTGTTAACGAGCAGTTGGACAGGTGTACCTAATAAAGTGGCCGGTGAGTGTGTGTGTATATATATATATATATATATATATATATATATATATATATATATATATATTCTTTTTTTTTCAAATAATTATTAATGCAGTATTTTAGTTTAATATAGAGTCTAGCCCTTCAGAAAAAATATATTTTTTGAAGAAAATTAGCGCCATCTGGTTACAGGATAGAGAAAAAGCGTAGAATCACGGTGTAACTAGTAGATGGCATGTACAGCTCTCTATGGAGAGGCATGTGAATTCCCCAGCTGTTTATGAACAGTTTTTTTTTTGGTGGATTTGAATATATAGTTGAAACAATCTCAAAAACGATTTCTTAAAAAAAAAAAAAAAAAAAAGTGAATTTTTGTGTTTTTGTCAATTTCCCCATTCATTTCCTATGGGGTCATTTTTGACCAAAGACCGCAAGTGTGACTATTTTTGTAAGACCACTTAGCATGCTCAGATCATGACCTAAATTTTCGTAACACTCCGATGAAGCTGTGATTTTTTTAAAAATTCAAAAAAAAAATTTTTAATCAAAATTGATTGGTGTGTATGTGTATAAAAGTGTGTTTGTATGTTGGTGGGTGTGTCTGTTTTGCACTCTAGATGTTGTAGACTGTCACCCTTTTCCTGCGGTGTATTTTTTTAGAATTGTGGCCGATTTGTAGATTGTAAAAATCTGAGATTTTAATTTTTTTATTTTTCCATTCATTTCCTATGGGTCGGTCATTTTTGTGACTATTTTTTTACTTATCATGCTTAAATCGTGACCTCAATTTTTTTTTTATTCACATACCTAATGACATAAAAGTCACCAAGTTTCATAACACTCAGATAAAGCTGTGATTTTTAGAAATTCAAAACAATTTTTTTCAAAACAATCTGAGGGTTAAACTACACTACATCTACTAAACTACACTACAGCTGACAAATTCACACTTGACAGTCATTTTTTATTCAGGGAATACAGATGTTTGTCCAATTAAATGTCCACGTTAACAGCTGCAGCCAAGTTGCTATACAAACCCTAAATGGAAAGAAACCCATGCTGGTCGACTTCTTTTTATAGAGTGCCGAAGTTACGACTTCACTCTGTAGGCCAAAATGCGGAAGTGAGTTAGCATTTTAGCTCTCCCGGTTCCCTCGCTCTAAAGTCTATGGGATTTTTGAATGGGTTTTTGCTAAATCGCCTGAAATAAAGGCTACGGTGAACAAAGCCTCTAAATATTTTCACGTTTTCATCTATGACATAAAACACACACTTATAACCTGTTTGTGTTTTTTTTAAACTTTATTGTGTCTGCTTGTGTTTTTTAAAAACTTTACATAAAATGTATACATTTTGGATTAAAGATTATCTTGCAAAAACGTGTAAGGGTCACAACTCTTGTTGAACACAGATCTTATTTTTTGCGATTTTCCAAAAGTCTATGGGGAAAATGCATTGCTTTTCGAATCGAGGGAACCCATGCGCCGCTAACTTCCGAGTTGTCCTACGAAGTGAAGTCGTAACTTCGGCACTTTATTGAAGATCATTTTCTGATTATCTCTCCAGGGAGCGATTTTCCTTTTCTTTGCAGGTCGAGCAGAAGAAATAAAGGGCAACATTGATGAGGTAAGAAACAAGAGGAGAATATTTACTAGAATTCATGAGTGGTGAATGCTGAAACATTAGTAGTTTCATTTCTAATCTGACCACATATCATTTTATTCTCCATTTTGATGATTTTAAAGATGTCCTATTATGTTTATCTTTTACATACTCAACATTTTTAGTGTATAATGTTGCTGTTTAAACATGAAAAACGTCTGCAAAGTTACAAAGTCACTCCAGAAGGAGTTGTTCTCTATATCAGCAAACACTATTTACACTGAAACGCCTCCATTGTAGTCTTGAGTTTCTTCCAGGAACAAACAGTGTCACAATATTCCTCATTTAAATAATTCCCTCTCAAGGCATATGGAAAATAAAGGGATGAGGCCTGGTTGTTTTGTGTTTGTAGTGTGTTAACTCATGGTTATGGTGAGGGACGGGACAAAGCAGTTGACCAATCACAACACACTGATCCAGCTGACCAATCAGAGCACACTGAGCTTTTCAGAAAGAGGGGCTTCATAGAGACAGGACCTAAACAGAGCGTTACTGATAGACTGAGAAGAGAGGAGCTGCAATGTCGAAATAAGGGAAAAATAATGTGTTTTTGACTTTTGAAGAAGCCACGTAACATAGCCTTTTTAAAGACTTCAGAGTGGTTGGAATACAATTGAACTGTGGTTTAAAAAAACAAGGGTCAGATAGAGCTAGAAAGTGGTCATGCATAACTAATGTTTTTGACTAACCTTATAATTGAACCCTTGCTTATCCAGGCGGTGGCGCTGTTTGAGGACGGCTGTAAGGCACAGCAGGTCTGGAAACAGTTTCATCACATGTGCTACTGGGAGTTGATGTGGTGTTTCACTTTTAAGAGGCACTGGAAGATGGCGTACTTCTACGCAGACCTGCTGAGCCAGGAGAGCCGCTGGTCTAAGGTGAGAACGAAGAGTGTAACTAGTCTACATTTTACATGAAAATAACATTTCAAATAGGGCTGCACATTTGGGAGGAAAATTATATAGTATATAATAATAATTATTATTACTGACTACTACTATGTAAAGTACTAAATAAAAACAAAATTAGAAATATTACTATTGTAATATTTCACCGTAAAATAAAGATTTAAGAAAATTACAAAACAATTACAACAGAAATTTTTATGGCTGTCTTAATTTCTTAATTTTAAAATGTTAAACTTATCAAACTTATATTTTGATAGAAAACCGCTGGGCTGGGCTTGATTTTTATTCATGGGAAATTGATTGAATGGTTGTGGTTTGCTATTGGTGGATCTCATGTGAGTGACAGGTTGCCCCGCCCTCACGCCAGTGAACACATCATCAGAGACGAGAACACAGTGCCGTGCTTCACTCTGAAACACGCAGCGCATTTATATCTGTAAATTGCTGCCTTGACAATAGCAGAAAGCCATTTTGCGATTTTGAGTTTATTACAATTAAGCGTTTAATTGTAATTTTCAGATTGCTAAGATGACAAAATATTCATTGTGCAAATTATCACATTTGATTCAAAGCGTTCACAGTTAGTTCTGGTTGTGTTACATGATTAAGGCCCATGAGATTGATTTAATCACCTGAAATATAATGTTTTAGTGTAAATCTAGAATTTAATTTACTTTTTTTTTTTTGCTGTCCTAGAAACAACCATGTCATGATTGTATAAGTGTGATTTGTATAGATGCCAAGACATTTCTGTGTCACTTGTTTAAAATGGCCTCCACCCGGAATGTAAATCAAGTGAGTTTATAGTGGGGAAAAAGTGTGTTTAAATTGTGTGTCATACAAACTAGAAAGCAATGCATTTTGCTTCCCATTTTGCCCACTTTAAAGGTGTTTAACCCTAAAACCGTATTCTGGACAAATGTGGGCAAAATTGTTTTGATTTATTTTTAAAAAATACTTCCCTTGACTTTTCCTAAGTTTGCCTTCTGAACACACACTTTTTTTTACTCAATTCTACAATGTTAAGTGGGTGAAAAAACCCCTCCTTAATCTTGTATTTGGGAAATGAATGGAACAAACTGTAATTTAGAGCATTCTAAAATAAGCCAAAATAAGACACCAGGTGACAGCAAAGTCACTTCATCTTTAGGTTTTAGCTCTAAGAACTTATTGGAATGATATTTTAATGTAGTTAAAAAAAATTTAAAAATAAAACATAAAAATAAGCATAATTTACATAGAAAATATGGTACTTTTTGAAGAAAATAAATTCAAAAATACCCCAAAATGCAAAAAAACACCATAAATGGATAGACAATTTTATCGAAGACAATGATATAACATTTATAATAAATTAAAATGTGCCCACATTTGTCCACAATTACAGGATTAAGGGCCATAAAGTGAATACGGTTTTAGGGCTACACTGAAACCCAGATAACCATTTTTGTAATATTTACATTTAGACATCACTACCAGGGATCTATTTCCATATATATATATATATATATGTATATATATATATGTATATATATGTATATATATGTATATATATATATATATATATATATATATATATATACACTCACCGGCCACTTTATTAGGTACCCCATGCTAGTAACGGGTTGGACCCCCTTTTGCCTTCAGAACTGCCTCAAATCTTCGTGGCATAGATTCAACAAGGTGCTGGAAGCATTCCTCAGGGAGTTTGGTCCATATTGACATGATGGCATCACACAGTTGCTGCAGATTTGTCGGCTGCACATCCATGATGCGAATCTCCTGTTCCACCACATCCCAAAGATGCTCTATTGGATTGAGATCTGGTGACTGTGGAGGCCATTTGAGTACAGCGAACTCATTGTCATGTTCAAGAAACCAGTCTGAGATGATTCCAGCTTTATGACATGGCGCATTATCCTGCTGAAAGTAGCCATCAGAAGTTGGGTACATTGTGGTCATAAAGGGATGGACATGGTCAGCAACAATAATCCGGTAGGCTGTGGCGTTGCAACGATGCTCAATTGGTACCAAGGGGCCCAAAGAGTGCCAAGAAAATACTCCCCACACCATGACACCACCACCACCAGCCTGAACCGTTGATACAAGGCAGGATGGATCCATGCTTTCATGTTGTAGACGCCAAATTCTGACCCCACCATCCGAATGTCGCAGCAGAAATCGAGACTCATCAGACCAGGCAACGTTTTTCCAATCTTCTATTGTCCAATTTCGATGAGCTTGTGCAAATTGTAGCCTCAGTTTCCTGTTCTTAGCTGAAAGGAGTGGCACCCGGTGTGGTCTTCTGCTGCTGTAGCCCATCTGCCTCAAAGTTCGACGTACTGTGCGTTCAGAGATGCTCTTCTGCCCACCTTGGTTGTAACGGGAGGTTATTTGAGTCACTGTTGCCCTTCTATCAGCTCGAACCAGTCTGGCCATTCTCCTCTGACCTCTGGCATCAACTCTGGCATCTTCCCCATACTGATGCTCGGTTTGAACTGCAGGAGATTGTCTTGACCATGTCTATATGCCTAAATGCACTGAGTTGCCGCCATGTGATTGGCTGCTTAGAAATTAAGTGTTAACGAGCAGTTGGACAGGTGTACCTAATAAAGTGGGATGTGGTGGAACGGGAGATTCGCATCATGGATGTGCAGCCGACAAATCTGCGGCAACTGTGTGATGCCATCATGTCAATATGGACCAAACTCCCTGAGGAATGCTTCCAGCACCTTGTTGAATCTATGCCACGAAGAATTGAGGCAGTTCTGAAGGCAAAAGGGGGTCCAACCCGTTACTAGCATGGGGTACCTAATAAAGTGGCCGGTGAGTGTATATGTGTGTATATATATATATATATATATATATATATATATATATATATATATATATATATATATATATATATATATATATATATATATATATATATGTATATGTATATGTGTATATATATATATATGTATATGTATATGTGTATATATATATATATGTATATGTATATGTGTATATATATATATATGTATATGTATATGTGTATATATATATATATATATATATATATATATATATATATATGTGTATATATATATGTGTATATACACTCACCGGCCACTTTATTAGGTACACCTGTCCAACTGCTCGTTAACACTTAATTTCTAAGCAGCCAATCACATGGCGGCAACTCAGTGCATTTAGGCATGTAGACATGGTCAAGACAATCTCCTGCAGTTCGAAACCGAGCATCAGTATGGGGAAGAAAGGTGATTTGAGTGACTTTGAACGTGGCATGATTGTTGGTGCCAGAAGGGCTGGTCTGAGTATTTCAGAAACTGCTAATCTACTGGGATTTTCACGCACAACCATCTCTAGGGTTTACAGAGAATGGTCTGAAAAAGAAAAAACATCCAGTGAGCGGCAGTTCTGTGGGTGGAAATGCCTTGTTGATGCCAGAGGTCAGAGGAGAATGGCCAGACTGGTTTGAGCTGATAGAAGGGCAACAGTGACTCAAATAACCACCCGTTACAACCAAGGTGGGCAGAAGAGCATCTCTGAACGCACAGTACGTCGAACTTTGAGGCAGATGGGCTACAGCAGAAGAAGACCACACCGGGTGCCACTCCTTTCAGCTAAGAACAGGAAACTGAGGCTACAATTTGCACAAGCTCATCGAAATTGGACAATAGAAGATTGGAAAAACGTTGCCTGGTCTGATGAGTCTCGATTTCTGCTGCGACATTCGGATGGTAGGGTCAGAATTTGGCGTCTACAACATGAAAGCATGGATCCATCCTGCCTTGTATCAACGGTTCAGGCTGGTGGTGGTGGTGTCATGGTGTGGGGAATATTTTCTTGGCACTCTTTGGGCCCCTTGGTACCAATTGAGCATCGTTGCAACGCCCCAGCCTACCTGAGTATTGTTGCTGACCATGTCCATCCCTTTATGACCACAATGTACCCAACTTCTGATGGCTACTTTCAGCAGGATAATGCGCCATGTCATAAAGCTGGAATCATCTCAGACTGGTTTCTTGAACATGACAATGAGTGCGCTGTACTCAAATGGCCTCCACAGTCACCAGATCTCAATCCAATAGAGCATCTTTGGGATGTGGTGGAACGGGAGATTCGCATCATAGATGTGCAGCCGACAAATCTGCGGCAACTATGTGATGCCATCATGTCAATATGGACCAAACTCCCTGAGGAATGCTTCCAGCACCTTGTTGAATCTATGCCACGAAGAATTGAGGCAGTTCTGAAGGCAAAAGGGGGTCCAACCCGATACTAGCATGGGGTACCTGATAAAGTGGCCGGTGAGTGTATATATGTGTATATATATATGTGTATATATATATATGTGTACATATATATATATATGTGTATATATATATATATATATGTGTATATATATATATATATGTGTATATATATATATATATGTGTATATATATATATATATATATATATATATATATATATATATATATATATATATATATATATACAATATAAGAAAATTGAGGAAACATACCAACTTTGTTATGGAATGGAGCACAATTATTCTTTTCAATTATTCTCGGAATGTGAACTGTTGGCTGTAAAGGGGGATCGCACACGGACGAGAAGAGCCACGCCACGTCTAGGACAACTCCAGTATCGCTCACCGGACGCGCACTTTCTCATCAGTATATGGCCAGCAATATTGTTATGTTTAATGACATGAAAGGAAGATAATGTCTGTTCTATGTTATGATTGTACTGTACAATTAAATACAATCGTTGCTGAGTCTGCAGTCTGAAAATTTTACCTCAGAACATCCGTTAACTGAATGAATTGAGAATATCACCTGAAAAATCTAATAACATCAGTAATTGTCATTCAAGCAGCTGATTTCTGTAAATGAATGCAAAACTAAATGCATCCATTAGCAACGATTTGACTTCAAACCCTCTCCACCATAGCTTCGTCCAGTGACTCGTACAGTAACATCTGTGATAACTAATTTACTTTTAAACCTGACTTTTCTTGCGGCTATTTCAGTTTAATGAAAAA